>JANHAO010013541.1:0-15788 GCA_026873985.1 Saraca asoca
TTTGCTTGTTTCTTGCATGTATTCTTCTTTTATCCTTTCCTTGATCCAAATGCAACTTCATTCTTTGAGTTTCTTCCTTCTTTTTAAGTCTTTTTATCATCCTGTATGAAAAATACCAACCAAGAGCAGTATTGGGGAATAAAACATAAAATTGAAGTGAAAGCACTAAGAAAGCATGAAATACTATAGATAAAATGGATCAAAACCATCTTATTTTCATATCCTTTTTCCCATTTATCATGGACAAAGGCAAATTAAGGTTGCTAGGCCAAGGGAGGAACCCAGCAACCCAGGGCCCATAAGAGAAAGTTGTTAGAGAAAAGCATCGACGAGCCAGCTCCGTCCACTTATCCAACTCTTGGTTGAGATCAAAAGTTCATCGAGTACGTGAAGACAATGAAGAAGACAATCAGTAACCTCAAGCTTGTAATGAGAAAGAAGCTCGAGTGGGACTGATCGAGGGCATAGATCATATCGTCGCTCATTAAGTTGAGGGTACAACAGAAGGCAGAAAACCTCAGATCGCCACTCTCACGATTAAGTGGATGAGAAAAGCCATCGCACCACTAACCAATGATCTGAGACCCAAGACTTGGTGATCGACGAGCTACTCCAAAGGGTGAAGTAGCTAAAAAAACCCAGGGCTCAGAGCAGCCAAGGTAGTTACAAAGAATGGACATCGTTTACCTAAGAGATCAGAACAGTACCCCTTCCTCAAAGATTCAAAGTCCCTAACATCCCCCTATACAATGGAGATATCGACCCTTACAACCATTCAGATGCATTTAATGTCCAAATGGACCTCTAGACTTCAAACTCGCTGGTCAAATGCCATGTCTTCCTTGCGACACTTAGGCAAATACCTAGGACATGGCTTAGGAGTCTTCCTACCCACAACATTCATAGCTGAGATGAATGCCAAACAAAATTCCTCAACCAGTACAAGGTGTTGAAGAGGCAGCTCATGTTGTCCTGCCACCTTGCAATGTTTTTTCAACGAAGAGATGAATCACTGAAGGATTACATTGCTCGATTTAGACATGAGGTCTACAATGTTGAGAATCCTTTAGATGAAATAACTATTTCAGCTACGCTCCATAAGGATAGCAAGCTCTACAAGAGCATATACAAATCTCCAGTGAAAAACTTAGGTGAGTTTTACGACCGAACTGCCAAAGAAATAAGGTAGGAGGAGACTCTTGGCATGAAGAAGCCCAATTAGAAAGATAAGGTAGGTGGCTCTAGTCAGGGCAAGAAGAGGAATAATGGCAGGAGTAATAGAGGCAACCAAAAGGGGGGTTCTGATGGCCAAGTCATGAAGAAGGAAAAGGGTGAGCGACCACTACTCCAGGTTCATTACAATAGCTATAGCATTTTGTCAGACACCCCGGAAAGAATTTTCACAACAAAAGGGGACAACAAGGACTTTGGGAGACCCAAGCCCTTAAAAGTTCCCTTTGAGCAAAACAAGAATAGATTTTGTGCCTATTACAATAAAATCAAGCACAATACTTCAGATTACTGGTTACTCAAAGATGCTATCGAGGACTTCATTAGCAGATGTTACTTGAGGGATTATGTGGTGTTGCCCTTAGGACAGCGGCCTCCATGGCCTTACCAACTAGCTCAACATCAGCACTAGTAGACTCCCAAACATGAGGGGACAACCTTATTAAGGACCATATTCACTGTTCATGGCAGACCCCATATTGCTGGAGCTTCAAGGAGGTCCCAGAAGCGGTATGTGTAGAAGGCAAAACACATTTTACTTGCAAGGTGTGATAAAGCTAGGGGACCAGCAAAGAAAGCCAGAACAAGCTCTAGTTGCATCACTTTTAGTAGCAAAGACACTCAAGGAGTACATTCTATGTACAACAAAGTTGTGGTCATTTGAGCCAGAATCAGCAATGCTAAGATGCAGAGAATTATGGTGGACATGAGTAGCTCAATAAATGTGATGTACCAATAGTGCTTTGACCAGATAGGCATAAACCCCAACCAGCTCAAGCCTTCCTCAAAACCTCTTTTTGGCTTCATAAGAGATGCAGTAGTCCCAGTGGGGCAAATCAAGCTCCCTATAACCCTTAGAGATTCGGGCTGTTAAGTCATCACCTTGGCTAACTTCTTGATCATTGACATTCCATTAGTGTATAATGTGATGTTGGGGCAACTAGTGATGAATGGCCTAGACATGGTCATATTGCCTAAAATGCTCACCATCAAGTTCCTAACCCCAAATGGAGTTAGATGTACAAAAGGAGAGCAAGAAATGGCCTGATGATGCTATAAAGACGTAATTGAAATGGGGGAAGGGGGAGGAAAATTGATGTAGTCTCTGGAGGAGAGCCGTAACCCATAAGCTTGATTAGTGTAGACTACAACTTGGACCCTCATGAAGTGGATGTTGAAAAGACAATGGGTCTAACGAAAGAACTCAAAGAGGTTTAAGTCAGTGAGGCAAACGCTAACCGATGCCTCAAATTAGGAAAGAATCTATCCCTAGGCACGAAGACAGAGTTAACAGAGTTTCTCAAAGTAAATCTTGATGTCTTCACCTGGAACCACGAAGACATGGTTGGGATCAACCCGAAGATCATGTCGCATAGATTAAATGTTAATCCTCACCATAAGCCAGTTTGCCAGAAGCGAGGACTAATGACCACCGAATCGTACAAGGCATTAAAGGAGGAGGTGGATAAGCTCTTAGTGAATAAGTTTATTTGGGAAGAACACTATCCCACTTGGGTAGCCAATCCTATTCTTGTAGAGAAGAAAAATGGGAAGTGGAGAACTTGTATTGACTTCACTAACCTTATTAAGGCATGTCTAAAGGACAGCTTCCCCTTGTCAAGGATTGATCAGCTTGTGGATGCAACAGCAAGATACTAACTCCTAAGCTTCATGGATGCTTACTGGGGATATAATCAAATTCCCATGGCCCCATAGGACGAAGAGCACACCTCATTCATCATTGATCACAGATTGTACTAATACAAAGTGATGCCCTTTAGGCAAAAGAATGTGGGGGAAACCTATCAACGGTTGGTGAACATGATGTTTAAAGATCAAATTGGGAAAACAATGGAGGTGTACGTAGATGGCATGTTGGTGAAGTCTGAGCAAGTCACCAACCATGTCCGTGACCTAGGGAAATGTTTCAAATCTTGAGGAAGTACTGAATGAAGCTGAACCCGCACAAATGCACGTTCAAGGTCTCTTATGGGAAGTTTCTTGGCTTTATGGTGAATAGGAAGGGGATTGAGGCAAATCCTAAAAAAATCAAAGCCCTCATTGACATGAGATCCCCCATTAGGCCTAAAGATGTCCAGAGTTTGAACATCCAAGTCACGGCTCTAAGCAAGTTTTTCTCCAAAGTAACGGATCAATGTGTCCCTTTCATCGATGTCCCAAGAAAGGCAAAAAGATTCAAATGGATGCAGCAATGTGAAATTGCCTTCTAGCATCTAAAACAATGTCTTGGGCAAGCTCCTCTTTTGTTGAAGCCAAAAGAGGGTGAGAAGCTAATCATCTATTTGGAAGTGTCCCGATATGCCCTTAGCACAGCTCTAATGCGAGAAAAAGGTGGAACTCAGTTTGCTATTTACTATGTGAGTAAAAGATTACTGGATGCGGAGATAAGGTATTCGCCTATGGAAAAACTTGCCTATTGCTTGGTAGTCATCTTGAGAAAGCTGCGACCCTATTTCCAAGCACACAGCATAAAAGTGCTGACACAATTCCCACTTAGATGAGTCTTACAAAAGACAGATGTCTCATGACATTTCCTCAAATAGGCAATTGAGCTAGCTTAATTTGCAATTGAATATAAGCCTAGACCAGTGATCAAAGGGCAAGCTCTAGCAGACTTCATAGCAGAATTCACCAAACCCATGCAAGAGGAAGTGGAGACATCAGAAGCTCCAAGTTAGGAACTATATGTTGATAGGTCATCAAGAGAACAAAAGGGGGGGTCAGGATGCTCCTCATTAGTCCAAAAAAGCATAAAATCCTTTGCATGCTAAGGTTCAGCTTTCAGGCCACGAACAACAATGCCAAGTATGAAGCTTTGTTAGCCAAACTTTGACTAGCCAAAGGGGTGTGAGCTAAAAGGTTGAAGATTTTTAGTGATTCTCAGCTTGTTGCTTGCCATGTGTGCAGAGAGTACTAAACTTGAAGGTTAAAGATGACTACCTACCTGCAGAAAGTCCAAGAATTGCTAAGGTTATTTCAGCATTATGAGGTCAATCAAATATTGCAAGCCCAGAATGCACACGCTAATGCCTTGGCTCACCTGGCCATGACCAAGGATGCTGACTTCCTAAGGGTGATCCCAGTAGAATTCCTCTCATCCCCAAGCATAGAACAGAAGGATGCTTTGATGACAATTGCTAAGATGATGGGATCCTGGATGAACCCAATCCTGCACTATTTGCAAAGTGACAAACTACCAAAGCATAAGCTTGAGGCCCAAAGATTGCGAGCTCGGGTGGCTAGATATTGCATCTACGATGATGTGCTATATAAAAGAGGGTTCTCAACCCCCTCTTAAGATGCATTGATGGCCTTGATTGTGATATTGTCCTAGAAGAAATCCATGCCAGCCATTGTGGAAATCAGGCTGGGGGCTGTCTTTAACTCGAAAGGCTCTCTGGCAAGGATTTTATTAGCCCACGATGAAACAAGACGCCATTGAACTTGTTAGGAGGTGAGACAAATCTTAAAGATTCATGAAAATCCTACAAGCCCCACTAGCATACTTACAACAAATGGTTAGTTCATGACCCTTTGCAATCTGGGGCATGGGCCTGATTGGATCGCTTCCTACAACTCGTGAAAATTACAAGCATGCAGTGGTGGCTATAGATTACTTTACCAAGTGAGCAGAGGCAAAGGAGCTCGTAGAGATCTCATCTACAAAGATAGAAAAATTTGTATGGAACAACATCATTTGCAGATTTGGAGTCCCCCAGCAAATTGTAACTGACAATGGGACTCAGTTTAATAGCGAGTAGTTTCTCTCAAGTTCTGCAATGATCTCAAGATTATAAAGAGTTTCTTAGCCATAGACCATCTGTAGGCCAAGGAGTAAGTTGAAGCTATTAACAAGATCATCAAACAGATCTTCAAGAAAAGATTAGAGGCCAAAAAGGGGGCATGGGTAGACGAGTTGTCGAAGGTGCTCTAGGCCTATAGAACCACACTTTGCAATGGCACAGGAGAGACCCCCTTCTCGATGGTATATGGATGTGAAGCGATGATCCCAATAGAACTTGAAGTGGCATCACAATGGAGGATTACCTTTGATCCGAAGGATAACAACCAACTACTCATCACAAATATAGATCTCATAGAAGAGGCAAAGGAAAGAGCTTGCCTCAAGGTCCTGACCTACCAATAACAGGTCATGAGATATTACAATCGAAGGGTTTGAGCTCGGAGCTACAAACTTGGTGACCTCGTTCTACATCTTATCCTTACTGGTGCTTGTAAGGCCAACGAAGGGACCCTAAGGCCGAACTGGGATTTCTCGTACCTCATTAAGAAAGTTATTAGCCATGGAGCTTATCAGGCAGACATGAATGGGATAGACTTCCCTTAAGCTTAGAATGTTGAACATCTTCATCGTTACTGTGGCCCCCAATATTTGTAAAAATTACTTAGAAATAAGTGTAAACATTCATGTAATTCTTTGAATTCTTATATTTGTATTTGTTTTTGTTATATGTGAAATCCAGAACAACCTCAAATAGGCTGGCAAACGGCCTAAGTGCAGCAAGAATTCAGCTCACGTGATGCTCAAAGTGCCAAGTTCCAACTCGCATCGCTAGCAACTTCCTCTGCCCAAGCTCGCCCCAGTAAGAATGAGCTCGGCCTCGCCACCTCAAAGATAGTAGCTCCCCCAGACTAAAGGCTTTGGCTTGTGAGGCAAAACTAGCAGCTCGAGAGCTCGTTAAGTAGGAAACCAGTGTACATGTTGCCCAACAAACACACGGGGCCCACCTGCAGAAGGCAATATGTAAAAGCTGACTTACAAGATGTCATTTTGTTCATCCTATCCTGTACATTAAATGTTTGATGTAATAGATTTACTACATGTAAAATTGCTACTATGACTTCCTCTCCTCTATAAATATAAGGAAGGAGATGAATGTTAGGGAGGACGAAGGCCATTATATCGAAACTTTGTAAAAACATTTTCAAAATAATACATTACCGTGGATATAGGGTCTGATTCTATCCAGATTTGGTTGAACCATATTAAAAGCTCTATATTCTCTATTGTTCTTCCTCTTATTCTCACCTTTTTTGCATTCATTTATTGCCTTAGAACCAGATTATAGTTTGAGATCTAAAAAGAATCCTTTATTGGCTGGAGTTTGGCTCAGAACCAGATTCCACCATCAACATTTTGGTGTCATTTGTGGGGATCGCATCTATTCTAGTTCATTTTCTATTACAATGGTTAAAAGAAGAACTATCAGAGCTTCAAATGCATTGCTTGATCCTCCAGAAGGTCATGTGTCGATGACAGACTCCTCCATTGCTCCTATCATAGCTACTGCCAATGGTACCGATGGAGTGCAGACCTAGTTCCAATGCCAAGAAAGATTAGAAAATATGATGGGAGAGTTAATCAGAGTAGTCACAACACTAGCACAAGGCGTGCAAAAATAGGCTGAAGTTACTATACCTATGAGTGTTCACCAGTAGCAACAGGTTAGACATTCAGGCAACACCAATCGGGAAAATTCTCCAGCTTGTTGCTTACAAGAGAAAACTCTAGGTCGTAGCTCTCACGACCATGAAGAGCAAAGAGTCCAACAATCTTACAGCCAACAGTCTGGGGCACGGGACTCGTTGGTTGAAGAATTATTCCAAAAAATGGTCTAGTTGGAGGAATGCCTTCGAGCACTGAATGATCGAGCTCACTACCGAGACTTGGACCCTTCCCCTCAAGCTCAAGGTCCCTACGCTTTTGTTGTATAATGGGGACTCTAATCTATATGACCATCTGGATGCATTCAATGTTTAGATGGACTTGCAAATGTTTGACCCCCTGGTCAAATGTCGTGTTTTCCTAGCTATGCTAGGAGGTGTACCTCAAGCCTGGTTCAGAAGCCTCCTAGCTCACTCAATTTGCAATTGGGAAGATTACTAACAAAAGTTCATCAGCCAGCACTGGGCGCTGAAGAGATAGCTTGTGCCTTTTACCACCTCACCATGATCTTTTAGTGTAAGCATCAGTCATTGAAGGACTACATTACCAGGTTCAGGCTAGAAACCAATACAGTGGAGAATCCATCTAAAGAAATCATGCTGGCAACGATCTTCGCGGGACTCTGCAAAGATGGAAAGCTATAAAAGATCTTGTACAAGTCCTCAATGAAGGATCTTACCGAGTTTTATGAGCAAGATACTAAGTAGATCAAGTGGGAAGAGACTTTTATTTTGGGAAAGTCCAACGGGAAGGATGAGAAGGCTGGCTCCTCCTATGGTAAGAAGAAGAGCAATATAGACCAGGGTGACCACTCTGCTGAGTGGAGTGTGAAGAAGTCTAGAAAGCCCAAAGGTGAGCCACCCCAGCATTCAGATCACCATGAGTTACAGCATCCTATCAAACTCTCAAGATAGGATTTTCATGGCAGAAAGGGACAAGGAAGACTTCGGAAGGCCTAGACCTTTAAAGACCCCGTTTAGGCAAAGAAATAGAGATGACTTTTGTGCTTATCATAACGAAGTTGGGCATGACATCCTGAATTTTTGGGCCTTTAGAGATGCAATTGAAGACCTAATCAGAAGAGGTAGATTAAGAGAATACATTGTGTGGCCTGTGGGGTAGCAATCTTGGCATCCCTAGTGAGATGTTAGTCAAGAGCCAAGGGGCTCAATCAGAATTATACATTGACAATATATATTAATAATTAAAAGTTAATGTAAATACTTTCCTTTGTTCTTGTTGAAAGATGTTTGCCGATTGGCTTGGTGTTATTGTCCTTATCCTTCTGTTTTGCTCCCTACTATCAAGTATTTGCAATTCCCATAGCTCGCATATGGTCTACTCTTTTGAATCTCTCGAGGAACCTTGTGCCAACCATGGCCCCTAGTCTAGTTTAGGCCCCCCATAGCTCATTCAGAAAAAGAATTAATGAAGTTGCCAGCTTTCTAAGCTGAGGCCCCCTGGAGCTCATTCTAGAGAAGAATTGACAAAGTTGCCAGCTTTCTAAATTGAGGCCCCCCGAAGCTCATTCTGGAAAGAATTGATGAAGTTGTCAGCCATCTAAGTTGAGGCCCCTCGGAGCTCATTCTGGAGATGCATTGACACAATGCTAGCATAGCTGCGTGCTCACTGGGGCATGAAGATGCTAAAAACATACTCACAATGTCAGCGTAGCTACATGCTCACTGAGGTGTTGAGCTCGCTAAGGTATAGAGATGCTAAAAACATACTCATAATGCTAGTGCAACTACGTTCTCACTGAGGCATGGAGACGCTAAAAACATATTAACAATGCTAGCACAGCTACGTGCTTGCTGAGGCATGGAGATGCTAAGAACATACTCATAATGCCAACGCAGCTGCATGCTTTCTAAGGCGTGGAGATGCTAAAAACATACTCATAATGCTAGTATGGTTGTGTGCTTACTGAGGTGTGGAGACGCAAAAAACATACTCACAATGCCAGTGCTGCTGCATGCTTGCTGAAGCATGGAGACACTCAAAATAAACTCACTCAGTGCCAGCGTAGCTGTGTGCTCACTGAAGCATAAGAATTGACGTGATTATTTACCTAAGGCAATAAGATTACTGTGATTTGCAGCTTTCATGCGACCAATTGTTCATAGCTCTCATGTGACTCTCTGCTAAGCCATGGTTTTTATGTGATATGATCATATAATGCTTATTTGCTAGATGTTTCTCTCATGCTTATTGCTCGCCAGGGGATTTGGCCAATTGGCTATTTAAAGTATTTCATCATGAACTACAAGAGTTTGCATTATTGTCTATAGAATGCAAAAAGTTAAAGAATAGTACACAAAAAATTGCAAAAGGAGATTTTATTCATCAAAAAGCCTCAACAAGGTAAAATTACATCAGAAAACTCATATTACAAATCAAAAGAGCTAAAATACAATTCAGAGGAAGGCTATACTTAGCTCCTTTTGGAAGAAAAATTGCCACACAAGAAGAAAGCTCCCACCAATCAGAGGGCCAGCCATTGAGGGGCGAGCCCTGGTTTACGAGCTTGCTCAAATTTTTTCTTCCAATGCCTTTCTCAATGGCAAGCTCTTCCTCAACTTGATTCCTACTAGCCGGAGAGCAAATGAGCATTATTGCTCCTTAATCTTCTCGACCAACAGGTTCTCTTCTGATTCATAAAGAGCACAGCTCAAGAAGTAGTAGGAGCCCAGCCAGCGGGGCAAAAAACTTACGGTGAAGTCGAGAGGATATAATCCAAGATCCATATGAGATCTCTCCATGTTATTGGAGAAGTAGTGTTTTTGAAACTTCTTATGTAGTAGGCCATACACACCATGGCAGAGAGACAGAATGCTGGGAGTAAAAGAGATTTATCTAGGATATGCATAGTTTGCTCGATGAAGGAAAGAATTTCTTCTGCCTTTAATAAAGCTAAGCCCGACTTCATCAAAGAGTCCAAATTAATCTCCTTAACCACTTTAATTTATGGCCTTGGATAAGAATGAGGCTGACCCACCAATGATCATAAGGCACGTACTGCGGGAAGTATGGCCTCCAACAGACAAAACAACAGATTCAGTGAAGACTTTTGACTAAGCGGCCTTCAAAAAATTTCAACTCCCAGCTTACGAAGCAAGCTAAGAGTTGGAGGGCTTATGTTATATGTGACATCTGGAATGACCCCAAATAGGCTAGCAAATGGCCCAAGCGCAGTAAGAATTCAGCTCATAGGACGCTCAGAGTGCCAAGTTCCAGCTCGTGTCACTAGTGATCTCCTCTGCCCAAGCTCACCCTAGCGAGAACGAGCTCGGCCTTGCCACCTCGAAGATAGTAGCTCCCCCAGACCAAAGGCTTTAGCCTGCGAGGTGTGACCAGCAGCTTAGGAGCTTATTAAGTAGGAAACCAACGTACATGTTACCCAACAGACACATGGGGCCCACCTACAAAAAGCAATCTACAAAAGCTGACTTATAGGATTTCATTTTGTCCATCCTATCCTATACATTAAATGTTTGATGTAATAAATTTACTGCATGTAAAATTACAATTATAACATCTTCTCTTCTATAAATATAAGGAAGGAGATGAACGTTAGGGAGGATGAAAGCCATTATACTGAAACTCTATAAAAACATTTTCAGAATAATACATTACCATGGACGTAAAGTTCGGTTCTATCCGGATTTGGTTGAACCATGTTAAAAACTCTATATTCTCTACTATTCTTCCTTTTCTTCTTGCCTTATTGCATTCATTTATTACCTTAGAACTAGATTACAGTTTGAGATCTGAAAAGAATCCTCTATTGGCTGGAGTTTGGCTTAGAACAGATTCCACCATCAATAGTTTCTGAACAAAAGTCTTAATAAAGTCTTGCATAAGAAGTAAGTGATGTATTATATGAGGAGTATTAATTGAAGTAGTCTATTGGGTTCTTGTCCTTATACAAGTTTATTGAGCCTCATATATTTGAGTAGGGAAGCTGAGAAAAGTAAAAGAGAATACATTCAATGTTACTTCAACAAAGGTAATTCATACAAAGTTTAAAGATTCATTTCAAAGTTCAGAAAATACAAAGTTACAAAAAGTTATGGCCTAAGGAATTGGAGCTCCAGAAGCTGGGCCTTCTTGAGGCAAAGGATTAGCAGGAGGAGCTCTAGGGACATCCACTACTTGGTCACCAATGACTTCTATGATCTACGAGCTGCTCTCTCCTTGAAAAGCACCTTCGATGGAAGGAAACTTTAGTCGTAGACCCTGTACCCTTTCTGGAACACTTGCCCTTAATAGCCCTCTTCTTAAAGTGTTCTACAAACTCAAGAGCCTCTTTGCTAAAGAATGAGAAGTCTAACTCTAGATGTTGCTCCCACAAAGTGTAAAGTAAAGAGGCACTGGTCTTAGACACTGCCTTCTCTACTACTTTTGCAACCAATGAAGTAGTCTCTACCTTGACTTTAGCAACCTCCTCTTTCTCAAGAGAAACTTCCTTCTTGGCCATCTCCAGCTCCTTCAAAGCATCCTCGACCCACTGCTCTGTTGCCCTTGCCCGTTGCTCTGCCAACCCAACTTGTTGTTCTGTGATCTCGGCCTGCTGTACTGCCCACTTAGCATGTTTGTAAGTTAGGTCCAGGTCGATCCTCACTTTGGTCAGATCATTAATTGTAATGCCGAGGTTTATTGCAATGACCTTGCGATCCGCCACTTCATGAGATAGGGCAACCTCAGCATCCTTAACTTTTTCCCTTAACTCTAGTACTTCAATAGAAGCAATGGCTAGCTTATTCACAAGCTTCACTTTCTCCTCCTCCTGGGCTTGGAGTGTCTCATCCAGCTTCACCATTGTTAACAAGTTTTGAAAAGCCATATAACCAAATTAGAATACGAAGAAAGTAGAAGAATTGGGATAAAAGGATTCCACTTACCACTAGGCTATGGCAAGATGCGTAGCCCACCTACCCTCCAACGGTGAAGTCCTCTAGCTCCAACACTTGGATCATGTTGCAAGGCCCCAGGATCATGTCAATGTTGTCTATGAAGACGTTAAGGTACTACTCAGTCTTAGAGTTAGGCCCAATAGGCTGCTTCATGACTTCAACCTTTGGAGCCATTCGTTTGCGGGCAATAGCCTTCATTTTCCCCTTGTCTGTTTTTCATTTTTTAGCAGGGGACCCAGAGGGTGTGGCAACCTTAACTACAGCTTCCACTTCGGGCTAAGGGGTAGGAATCAGCTCTTGTGAAGGAGCTAATGCTAAAGCCGAGGGTTAGCTTCCAGCAGTAGGAGCTATGTTGGCATTAGGAGCCAATGAGGTCTCCTCCTCATTAGAGTCAGATGGTGATGCCCTGAGGATAAGTTTCATGATGTCCTCATAATTGTTGAAGTTCACTGGACCTACCTCCTTGACTCGATGAACTCCTATTTCCCTAGTGACCTCGGTACCTACAGTAAGTACAAGCTTATGGGAGCAAAGAAGGCTCTTGTCAAAGTGGAAGTCATTTTGAACATCGTCTGAGGTAGCAAATTAATCTAGGACTCCTAGCTTCTTAGCTCCATGAGTTAGATTCTTGTTAGTCCCAACTATAAAATGAGACAGTTATAATCGATGAAACAAATTTGAACAAGTCATCAAACTCGCATGTCCTTAGCTTGCTCACCAGGGGTAAAGACAAAATTGATGTTCTGAGGATCGTGAAGGGATAGATAGGAGATATAAAACCAACAGGTTTTATAATGTTCCATGTTAGACTTCTCTTTGGTGTCCCCCTATGGTAGAATCTTTTTGTGCTCCATCGACCTAACCGAGAGATAATAAAACCCATCTAATGTGCTCGTACTCCTAATGTTATATAGGTAGCATAGGACCTCGGCTGATGGCGATGGGAGGTTATCCCTCAAATATATTAATGCCAAGGAAGTGAGCTGGGTGTAGGAGTTGGGGATAAGCTGGAATGGGCAGAGTTTGATTTTAATCAGGAAATTAATAATATATGGGTGTATGGGAAACCAAAGCCTCACAATGAGGTACGAGAAGCTAACGACAATAAACCCCCAAGGTGGATAAGGAGAGTAGTCATTTGAGGAAGGCACCATGATGCAGCATCTATGGGGGAGTTGAAATGTCCAAACTATGGTCTAGAGATCACAAAAGCAGACAGACAATACATATAGGCTGAACACCTGGCGATCGAAAGGTTGCTAACTTGTAGCGGCCTTTTGGCCCCCAATAGGATCTGAATGAGTAGTGAAATCCCCAATGACCTCACCACTTCTCAAATCCACTTCACTGAGGTGTCACATCAACTCCAAGCCTTAGGTTAGGGAGCCAGGTTCATTATCATTCCCTATTTCATGATGTTGACACCCATGACCTGCGCCCATCTACACAAAAGAAAAAGGGGAATGATTAGGTCACTACAAGCAGACCCTACCCAAAAGGCTAAGGGTAATGATTTCCTATGCGATAGATCATGCACACCTCAGGTCACCACATCTAACACCCAAACTCCAAAAGATAAAGGGGACTCAATGATGTAACCACAAATCCAAAAACAAACACAAGACTCGAATGATAATTAGAAACCTTAGAGTCTACTAACAAGACAGCCAAATAAAAATCAGGCAAAAAGAAAATGCATAGGCAAACAACTTCAGCTAGCATTTAAACATTTTAGCCATAAGCAAACAAGTCTCATACAAGCCATAAAACAAGGAAATCTAGAAACCACAAATTGAAGAGAGAAAGACTCATCGTGATTATCAAAGCAGAAGGTCCAAAAATGCGTGCGAAAGTATTTCCCAGTAAGTAGAATCCAAACATGGACTAGAGAGCTAGAACAATGCCAATGGTAGCAGACAACAGTGATCATTTGTAGGGAATGGTTAAGAGAATGAACAAGAAGAGCTTGGGAGTTTTGAGTTTAAAATGGCAAGTGAGAGAGAGAGAAAGCCCCTTTGGTTTATAGTGCAGGCTGTGTCCAAGAAGTGCCTTTGGCATTAAACTCTTGCATGAACAACATCAAAATCTCACGTCCAAGAAGTGCTAGCCACACACCACACTCTTGCACAGATAACATCAAAATCTTGCATCCAAGAAGTGCTAGCCAAACACCAAACTCTTGCGTGGGTCGAGTCCAAGAAGTGCCTTCAGCACTAAACTCTTGTGCAGACAACATCAAAATCCCGTGTCTAAGAAGTGCTAGCCATGCACCAAACTCTTGGATGGGCCACATCCAAGAAGTGCCTTTGGTACTAAACACTTACATGAATGACATCAAAATGCCATGTCCAAGAAGTGCTAGCCATGCACCAAACTCTTGCACGGTCTGCATCCAAGAAATGCCTTCGGCACCAAACTCTTGCACAGACAAAGGCACATCTGTGTGACCTACCTGGGCATTCAATCCCACACCAGTGAAAATGCTTAAGCACTCAAGTGTTCATACTCATGGCTAACAATGGCATTCCTGTGCTCGAATCTATTGCTAACTAAGATAAGCTAATGTGATCAATTAGTCATCCAACATGGCACATATCCTTTAAGTCATGATTTATTGACTGAAGTCCCTCCATATTAATTCAATTAATATTATCTAAGCTTGATTGACCTAACAAGCACTTATTTTATCTAACGATTATCAAGTTATGGTTTGCAAAGACTTATTTATGTTATCGACTGTAACCTACTAGACCACTAATGTTGCATGCTCAGGAAGACCAAGAAATAAAATGCAAAGCTTCATCACAAAACGTCTTTCAAAGAGGTAAATTCACATGAAAGATCAAAGGTACAAATCAAAACAAGCCTATAGTAGATTGAGGAAGAGCTAAATCATAGTGAATTGTGAGATCCATAAGTAGGCTGAGCTGCTCTAACCCTTCCTCAACTTCCACTCAAGCCGGTGGATTGTCTAACTTGAACATCCCCGAGGTGCTTGAATTGGGAGAAATAGCATCTGAGATAAGCAAGATGGCTACTCCAATTTCCCCTAGTCCTCCTAAGCAAGGAAAGCATCCTTCGGCTTCCTCAAGGTACTCGAAGGCCTGGGGACATCCAACGCCACCTTGCAAGGAGGCAAAGGAACACAATTGGAAGGCCTGAATTCCAACAAGATGCAGGGTCAACAAACTAGCTTGACAATTTTGGATCTTCTTTCTTGTCCTCCTCCTAAGCTGAAAGCTCCTCCTTTAGCCTTGCAACTCCTGGGCACTTGAAAAAACCAAATAGTTAGCATGCCAAAGGATAAAAAAGCAAAAAAGGAGGAGTTAAACTTATTAGCACAATGAGGAGGTCATGAAGAAATTCCTAGAGTCCTCAAAGAGGAAATGCCCATAGGAATCACATGCAGCAAGCCATACATGCCTCACAATCTCATGCAGCAGACCATACACACCCCAGAGCATTTCGCCAAAGGCCAGAACTTTAGAAATATGGGTGCCACAGTTAATGTATCCATCTAGTTATTCTTTGAAGCAAAGAAGGAGGCTTCTCACACCTTATATAGACTAGTACAGCCTTATAGAAGAATCCAGAGGGTATCTTGCTGTATCAGATCAAATAATCTAAAAGAAAGTGAGATTACCACACCAACAGCTGTGGAACAAGAATAGTGAGAGGTATAGCCTGATACAAATGAATTGAAAGATTAGAGCCTGAAATGAGAATATAACAGGTTATGAACAAAGACTTTGACTATATGGCAAACTGTAGTTGAAGGACTTAACACTATGGACTGTAAGCAAAGATTCTACCAATAAACTACAACTCCCAGTTTGCAAGGAAAACTGAGAGTTGGGGGGCTGATGTTATGGGTATTTTCTAGACAATGCAAAATAGGCCAGTCGAAGTCCAATAAGAAGTTAAGTCCTGATGTACAAAAACTTGTTGTACGTTTTAAATAACCGCAAGCGCACGGTATAGATGTAGTAAAGAACCGGCAAATACGGGTCGATCTCACAGGGAAGTTTCGCTCTTTCTAAATACTGAAACCTTTACAGTTTAACTATCCGATTGATTTGAAGAATAGAAGGAGTATAAAAAGAATAAAAGAAAGATAAAGGTTGATAATAAAATCAAGAAAACAAATATGTAAA
>JANHAO010013542.1:0-15784 GCA_026873985.1 Saraca asoca
GAATATGATATGATGATCTAGGGTATATGTCATACTTGCTCTATCAAATTACAATAATTAAAGGAGTGGCTATAACTTCCTAACAGTTGTATAGCCATTATTGCTCTCACAGTATGACCGGTCGCACTCCTTGTTTGCCTATATGAATTACTTTTTTTTTTTTTGAGAGAGAGTGTGAGCCCCTATGTGCGAGTGGAAGATGTTGGAAATGGACCGTTGGGCCCAATCCGCCCATAGGGCCTCACATGGACTCATTCCAAGAAGGTTATATATTACCAGAAATGAAAAGATTCTTCATTCTATTATTTTCACATTGTTATGAAAAAGGAAGTTTTATCTCCCTCCACTTATCTTCAGATAAAGAAAACAAAGTAAAGGCTCTCAAGGGATGGATACGTGTTCTTTTCGTGTGATCGAATATTGTACCAGAATTACAACAATAATTATATCCAGGTAAGTTTTTTTTTATCCTTAAAACTTAAATTATAACATTATATTTAAGAGGGATCAAATATAAATAATTTATATATTAGGAAGAACAAAGTTATAATTAAGCCTTTTCTTTTAAGAGCTTTTGAACTTTTAAGACATTTCTCACACTTATAACACAGTTCTTCTTTCCTTTGGTTCCTTCATAATCCCTCCTTACGTTTGCCAAACAAATAATAGTTACTCTACATTCTGCAAGCAGCTTAGTTTCCATTCTGAACTGCCTAACTTTGACTTGTCTATTTATCATATACGGTCCATACAAGGAGGTTAATGGGATCCTGGAAAAAGAAAAAGGAAAAAAAAAACTGCCACAAAGTATGAGGATAGAAAAAAAAAAAAAGGGAAAAATAATTACTATATCATCCAGATTAAAATATAGAGCAACACAATAAAACATAAAAGAAGAGATTAAAATATAGAGTAATGCAATAAAACACATCAATAATAATGAAAAAATTTCCAAACTCTAACGAGAAAAAATTCAAGAATGAGAAGAGATTAATTATATCATTAATATTATAGGATAATATATATAAAAATTCTTAACCATAATCTCATAACTTCCTAACTATTATCTTTATATCTCTTTTAAACCTCTACAAGGATTTCCACATAATCTTTTTGGACATTTACATTAAATCCATCTTGTATTTTAAATAATGATTCAACATAAGTATTTATAGTCCAAGATATTTATTTAACAAGCATTTACAATCATACTTTGATACAAAAGTCTAACTTAATAAGAAGATAATTCACAATAAAAAATAACATTAATGAATAACAATTAAAACTTAAACCAAACTCCATAAATATCTACGTTTAGACAACTGTTGATAAGCTGACTTACAGCAAGTGGATGCCATTATATAAAGAGTTGGCATGAACACTATTGGCAACAAACAACGGGTTTAAGAGAAGTTCCCTGATTTGCAAGAATGACGAGAGGTTACAAAGAGCTAATGCAATGGATTATGCCATTTCTCACTATAGCTTCTTGCTTGCTTGTAACTGCAAACTCTGCAGACGACACTCACAAGGATGATAGCTTTCCTTCGCCACCAATTCCATTTGTAAAACCTCCGTCGTCCAACCTTGAGAATATAAGGCCACCACGTAGACCACCAACTCCTTCAAGACCGCTGCCGTTGTCACCACCACCACCACTTAGACCATCAACTACTTCCCGGCGGCCACCGCCACCACCACGTAAACTACCAACTCCTTCACGAACGCCACCACCACCGCCACATAAACCACCAACTCCTTCACGAACGCCACCACCACCTCCAACTGGAAATACTAGGCCGCCACCACCACCTCCTTCACTAATTACACCACCACCACCAAAAGGGAGCGACTCTCCGCCTTCCCTATCGCCATTGGCACCAACACCTTCGCGTGGACCTTCGCCACCACCTTCAAATGTGAATGGTTCCCCTCCTTTCATATCTCCACCGGTATCCTCTCCTTCTCATACACCACCATCACCTAAGTCATCGCCTCCACCTTCGACACTCGGACCAACTCCACCAAATGTTATTAGTTTTCCACCTTCCCCATCACCATTGGCACCAACTCCTACAGGTTCACCTCCAGTGCCCATCAATAACAGGCCATCGCCTTCTCCTTCTCCAATTTCACCACCAACGCCAAATGTGAAAGGCTCCTCTCCTTCCTTTTCGCCATCAATACCTACACCTTCACGTGGGCCTTCCGCGCCACCTTCAAATGTGAATGGTTCCCCACCTGTCATATCTCCACCGGCATCCACTCCTTCTGATACACCACCATCACCTAAATCATCGCCTCCACCTTCGACACTCGGACCAACTCCTCCAAATGTTATTGGTTTCCCTCCTTCCCCATCACCATTGGCACCAACTCCTTCAGGTTCACCACCAATGCCCATCAATAACAAGCCATCGCCTTCGCCCTCTCCAATTTCACCACCTCCACCACCTAACAATAACAAGTCACCACCTCCACCACCTGACAATAGCAAGTCACCACCACCACCTGACAATAACAAGTCACCACCTCCACCACCTAGCAATAACAAACCACCACCTCCACCACCTAACAATAGCAAGTCACCACCACCACCTGATAACAAGTCACCACCTCCACCACCTAGCAATAACAAGTCACCACCTCCACCACCTGACAATAGCAAGTCACCGCCACCACCTCCACCACCTAACAATAGCAAGTCACCACCACCACCTGAGAATAACAAGTCACCACCTCCACCACCTAGCAATAACAAGTCACCACCTCCACCACCTGACAATAGCAAGTCACCACCACCACCTAACAATAACAAGTCACCACCTCCACCTTCCAACGATAACAAGTCACCACCACCACCTAACAATAATAACTCACCCCCTCCACCATCTCAGTCATGTATTAAAATTGGCGTCATAACCATATGTCTCTAATTCTACACCTCAATTATCAAAGTTTCCACTTTGTTCCTTCATATACCAATCTCGGTTTTTCCCCTCTTTTGTCATCAGTGCCTTGATTTGTTTTCGCATCTTCACCTTTTTAACACTTTCCTTATAAGTTTACTTCTCAACCTCATTTCTGTTTTTTTCTTTTTTTTTCTTTTTCTTTTCATTCCATCCACATTTCTAATGTCGCCACCTCTTTACATTTGCAATCTCCAACAAACTTCTCATTTGTCACCCTTACTTTCTGCCTTCACTGTCCTTAACCCTAAATCTTGTAGCTCTCCTTGTTCTCCTCTTTCCACCCTGCCTAACCGCACCAAATTCTTTACTATTGCGTTTGATAGTAAATCATGCCTTTCCTTTAATGGTATGTTCCTACTAAAATATAATCCAAGAATAAGCCTCAAACTATTACTTCATTGTCAACTCTAGTTTGAATAAAGCAAGTATACAACTGTTATTGGATGTCAAAGCAAAGAAATTACTCGTTCTAATATCATTTGTACTTGTTGCCAAGGACTAATAATTAAAAATAAATGTTATGTACTTCAATAGTCTCTTATTTTATTTATTTATTTATTTATTTTTGTTAAATATCAAGGCCAAAGCCTATATAAAATGTTGGATGATCATGAAACAGGATTTATTTATGAAGATTGGAATCTCCAATCTTGTAGAATACATCCAAGTCCTAAAATAAATATTCGGTGCTTCTTCTCTAAAATAAAATATCGACTAAACTAAATTACTTCATAAATGTCACTTTGATACCAAACTATTATATGTGTGTATAAAAGATTTTAAAAATGACATGGAGTTTCTCTTTTGTTTTGGTTTTTAATTGAGTGACTTGTGATTTTGATATTTGATATTTAATTTCAATAAGCAGTACATATTGGAGTTTGAACGAGTAAAAGCACAAAATATCGATCTGAGGACATCTTGTGACATTACTATATAGCTAAAAATTTTGACATGTTAAAGTAATAAACTCAAATAATTAACAAGTCAAGAATTCTTTTATGGTTTGAAATAACATAAAAAGATGGAATAGTGTGTGTGTGTGTGCGTATATATATATATATATATATATATATATATATATATATCGGCAAAATGATACAAAACTTACCCTATCCATCATCACTAAGATTTGAACGCATGGCTTGCAAAATATAATATTCAATAGCTATATTCTTATCCATTGTTGAAATTTTCCACATTGGCTATTTTTATTTCAATTACTGCTTGTTTACACAATTTACGACCTTTAAGAATTTTCACTTGAAAAGCAAACTACGAGAGTGAAAGTGAACAACGTCTAATAATCAAGTGCAGTATAAGATGGTGATTATGCCATGTTTGCAAGTTGTTAGAGGTCGTGTGGAAGTATATATTAAAAAGAAAACTTTCTTAAATTTTAATATAACAGTTATTTGCCTTCTTTTTTAACGTTAAATAATATCTTATTTGTTTAGTGAGAACATAATATCGACATATTTTTCTCTAGAATAAAAGGGAGAGTAGTGTATTTTCATAAATGAAAAGATAACTATATAATTTTGTCATATCTCGAAAAGGATAAATGGTTTCAACAATAAAGGCGACGTTTTCTAAAATATCTTAGTAAAATAATTTGCTAAAATAATGATGTGGACACTATATGTATAGCTACATTAATAAACTAATATGAATAAACACTCCTAAAATTTGTTTAATGGTAAAATTGATTATTTTTTTATTATCAATATCTTAAATTCTAATTTTCCTAATTACTACACACTCGCATGCGATTGTTTACTTAACTTTTATTTTAATATTTCTTATTATAATAGTTATTCATAACCTAATATTTTATTTGAAAAATAATAAATTATTTATTGCACTTTTGTCGAAAATTCTTTCATGTTATGACTACTTCATTTTCCTTTTTTCTTTTTTTTTTTTATAATTTGGCCCTCTAAACAAAACTCCCACCCTTCAACCTGCGCATAGGTACTGTATATAGAAATCATTTAAAAAAATTATAAAAATAATTTAAATTAAAATGGTATATAATCTTTTAAAAAATTTATGTATGTAAAACTAAGATTTGTACTTCAAAAATTTTGAGGGGCATCAATAAAAATAGGCTCGCCCTTGATAATACTTAATAGAGAAAAATGATATGATGTTCCCTTAAACATTTAAAATAAGAGTTGATTGAAGGAAAATTTAAATTTAAAATTAAGTGTCTCAAGAGAGATTTTATATGCTTCTAAATTGGATATGAGGTCTATGAAGATTTAGAAACCATAAAATATATATATATATATATATATATATGTAAATTTAAGATAAGAGAGGAAGTTCACATAATTCTAATAAACCTTAATAAAAGTTA
Source organism: Saraca asoca (assembly GCA_026873985.1). Classification (NCBI taxonomy): domain Eukaryota; kingdom Viridiplantae; phylum Streptophyta; class Magnoliopsida; order Fabales; family Fabaceae; genus Saraca; species Saraca asoca. The sequence goes on from JANHAO010013542.1 coordinate 5,335, forward strand.
AAATACTTTTCTGTGCTTGTCATTGTAGTTAGACAGTAAACACCAAACTATTTTACCTCTCTATCATAACTCATAAACATACCATAAAACTCTAAACTTCTAGTTTAATTAATTCGACATGCGCTGCTTGATGTGAGAAACCTACCTGCCCAAACTTAAATTGACCAAAAACACTAAATATTATTACTTAGAGTACTCTGGTCTTATAAATAATACATTTATGGTCATTATCAAATATCACATAAATATTATAAAACTGTTTATTTAATATTGTTTCCAAAACTTATTGATTGAAATCTCATAGCATTTGCAGTTATATTTTTCTTTCTACAATATTTAAACATATTTAACATCATATAGTTTAGAAGAACATACATTGAAAATAGCAAAGATCCAATGCCTGTTTGTCAAAGGGATTATTTTTAACATTTTGTACACATGCTGCCCTAAGAGCTCCAAGGTGCGTCAAATGAAGTTAATTGTAGTTAGGGATGACAGTCCAATATAGCTTCTCGTCAAACTTGATTTGACACTTGTTGGCATATATATTTTAAAAAATCAAAAAATAAAAAAGGCAGTCGCATTTGATATGTATCTTTCATAGCCATACGTTGGAAGTTTTATCACCTTTTAAATCATGATTTACGTATACAAAAATTTGTCTATATTTTTAATCACTAGATACATTTTGTATTCCCAATTATGAACAAATGTCTCTTCTAATAGTTGTAGAATGACCTTTAGAGTCTTCCACAACTTACAATACATATTTCAAGATACGAAGTTCTTAGATGTTACTTCTATATCCGTGATGAAAGGAGAGCAAAAAGGTGAGGTTTTTAATTGTAGTTTTGGGAAGTATGAATTTCTAAGGTTGTGTTTAGTTGCAAAGAATATTTTCTGTTTTCTATAGTTTGTTTTGTAAAAGAAAATTGTTTTATATTTTTATACAAAAAGTAGGAACTATATTCAAATGTCTCTTAACAATTTTTTTTTATATCGTGGTCCCAATAGCAAAATTGTGAAGAACAGTAGACTCATATTTATGCTGAAAAGTCAAGACTGTCATTTGATTAAGAAAAATATTTCTAGAATAGATTGAACCCATGACCTAATTTTTTTAAAAAAATAATAATAAATCACAAAGCACATGCTTTCTACTAGAAAACAAGAGTTCATTTTTGTTAAAAAAAAAAATACAGAAATCTTAGTTATAAGTTGAAAAATGGAAAACTAGAAAATGGAAAATTCCATTTTCTATTTTTAATCATTTGAATGTATTTTTTATGTTATGCAAAATTTTAGAAAATAAACTTGAAAAACAAGTGAGTTTTCTATATCTAAACACAACCTAAGTATTTCTAAATATATTGCTTCACTTACAAATATCTAAAAGACCTAATTTCACCTAAACTCAAATTTTTTAAATCAAAGAATTATTATCTGCATAAAACATTTATAGATAATATGCTTATAAAAAATAAATAAGTATCAAAATAAATTCACTAAAGATTTAATATTTTTGTTTAATTAATTAATTATTTAAATAAATTAAGTAATTAATAAATAATATGATTTAAAAATAATCTTATGTATAATGTCCACGAGAACGGATCACAGTTGAATTGAATATGTATATGAACTTCAGTTAATATTTGATCCAATCTGGAGCCAACCTTGGGTTTTTGGATACACGGCTTATGAAACTTACGAATAGCTAGGTTAATATAAATATATTTTAAGAATTTTAAATTTCTAAAATAACCCAAAAAAACGTGAACAACCATATATCATTTTCAATTTTATATAAAATTTATATTATATTTAAAATATTAATAATATTTTATAAAAGGACAAAAATTACAATTGATTTGAACTAAGCCAAGGTTCGAGTCTGGCATTTTTAATTCAAGTTGATTAAGGGCTTAAATTTCATGCTGGAATAAAAGGGGAGTTTAATTTGAATTAAAATTTAAAAAGGAGAGGATTAATTTGTTCTATATTAACAGTATAAAATGAGTTGATTGTTTGTAATTTTTTGTGTGGACTACTATTAATTATAAGTATTTTGGTTTTGATAAAGTTAAATGAATAATGATTCAAGAGGCTTATTAATTTTCTAGAGTACAAGTTTGATGGAATAATCTATTACTTGTTATGAGCTTATAAATATCTAATTGTGGATTAATATGTTTGGTGACTAAAGTATTGGCCTATACCTTTTAGTGATCCATGATGCAATGAGCCAATTAGAGTTTTTTTTTATATTGGTTATGTCCCTTCTCTACTCATTATTTGTTGTTAATGGCTTGTCTCATTGAAAGCTGCACAATGTAGGAGAAGGGTAGAAAGCCTTGTGCCATCAATATACACTTGTGCATTATGAATTTTGTGAAATTTCATGAAAGATATACTTCCACTTATTTCATGGTATTCTAAATTCAATCCAAGTTAATGTACATAATTTTCTTACATGTAGTATCGGAATCACTTTTCTAGAATTAGTATCCAAATTAATAGAATTTTATGATTAATTTAGTGGTTTTTTTTATGATCTATGGCTTGATGATTTTTACATATCTGTAATTTTATGATTTTGATATAATTGAAAGAGATTGTTTTAGACTTCTACACATCATATTATCACAAAATCTACCCACTTTGAATCACTAAAAACCATCACTTCTAGATGAAGAATACTACCTTTTCATTTTCGATTTATGAGTTGAAGTTCTTGAAGTGAATTGTTTTTGTTATTGTTTGTGTTTTATCAACAATTGATTGAGGGATTTTATAATTCATACTATCATGAGTTCAACACACCTTGAATCACATAGTATCTTGTGTATACGGAGAGATTTTTTTGAATTTAAAATTTTGGGTTGTATATATGCTGGGGTTTGTGAATTTTGATTTTTAATTTACCACAATTACTTTATTTTAGTTGCGTTTTTTAAAGGACTCAATGTACATGATTTACCCATTATCCACTGGATGAATTTGATGTTTTATTTTCTATTGTTGACTCACAAACCATGATTGGGATCACTAATTTTTTTGGGCGTTTTGCGCACCAGAGTTCACCTAATTACATTTGCTTATTGGAGGCCCACCATTCATCGGTGGTCTCGCTGTCAGAGTTGCCTGGAAATTAGGTCAAAAAAGCTGGGTTTCCATCTTCAAGGGAAGATTACAAGCTGAATAGGAGGAAGTCATGTATTTGAAGTGATTTATTGTTCTGTTATTGTTTTCTTTCAATTGTCAATTTCTAAAAGCAACCAAGCTCGTCTAGCTTAGTTAGTAGAGCACAATGCATGGTGATCGTGGGTTAGATTACAAGTGGTTATTTCCTTCAACCAATCTTATAATTTTGAATGATTTTTAAAATTGAAAATTCACAATGTTAAATATTTATTAATATTCTTGTTGACAATGAAATTTGATTAGTACGGAAAGACCAAATCTCAGCTAACGAGAATGATTCGGTGAACCCCAAACTGCAACTTGATGTAGAAATCATAAGAAGAAGAAGAAGAACACACAGTAGGCATCAGAGATTTTTTAACGTGGTTCAGCCAAATCCGGACGGTACCAGACCCTACGTCCACGGTTGATTTTATTCATCAATAAAAGTTGTAGGATACAAGTGTATGTTCATGCCTTCCCCCTTTTTTGACCGAGTTTCGGCAAAGTCCCCTAATACAATGACTTAACCCCTTATTTATAAAACCAAGGGGTACAAATATAATTTAACAAATTATAAATATGTTACATCATATAATAGATGTCAAAGACGTCTTAGGCTCCTGCAAGTCGACTTCTACAAGTTACTTTCTGCAGGTGGGCGAACTGCTTTTTGTGCATTGGCCCTGCAGGATGATATTGATTGGAGAAGTGTTAGAGCTCTTTTTTGAAGCTAAGTCTGGGAGCTAGCTGAGAACTACGACCTGAGCGACTTGGAGCTAGCTGACGGCTATGACATGAGTGACCTGGAACTAGTTGAGGGCTACAACTTGAGCGACCTGGCGCTAGTTGAGGGTTAGGACTTGAGCGACCTGGAGCTAGCTGACGGTCCGAGGTGGAGCTTGCAAGTGGGGTCATCAACAACCTGAATGACTTGGACCCTTCTACTAGTTGGACTTGGGCCTTTGCCAACCCACTTCATATGGTACCAGAAAGCACCTATAACATAAGCCCTTCAGCTCTCAGTTCACTTTGCGGACTGGGAGTTAAAACCTTGCTAGCAAAAGCTCTGTATGCTATGCCTTCATAAATAAGTTCCTACAAATCACAGTTTGAAAGATTGAAGCAAAGTGAATTCCTGGTGAGTCACTTGACTTCAGTAGCAGATATTAATAAATCATATGATTTAACATAAATGAGCTTTTAATCAGAAAATCATGATTTAAAAACATATGTCATATTGAATGACTAAGGAGGTCGCTCAGATGCGTGATGAGCAGGGTGTTTGGAATGTCGACAGGGTTCCTTTATAGGGTTTCTAATGGAGTTTGACCCAGTAGAGTTCAACCCAGACATGGTTTTGCCTTAGAAAGGTGCCCCGTCAAGAGTTCTTGTTCCCTTAAGGTATTGTCCCATTTTGGCAATCACCTTGGGATTTTGTCCTCTCGGACCCGATCGGGCGTACCTCAATCATCGGGTGAGGGTGCCTCGACTAGCATGAGTTTGGGTGCTTATCAGGTGCATCTGTGTGACCTACCTGTGCACCCAATAGTGCAACTTCAACTCTGAAAGAGAGAGTAGAAAACCAGCTGTAATAAAATATTTAGTGCTGGGACAAGAAATTGCATCTAGCTTGTTCAAGCAGACAAGGCATGATAACTTAGCTTATTCAAATGTGAGCCATAATGTTGTTGGAGCTGGATTGACAAGCCCCCCACTCTGGGTTCCTGCTCAATTGGGTGTTGACCTCAAAGGATAGGAGGCACGGACTCAAGGTCGTTGGAGTGTTCTTGCTGCATGGCAAGGTGCAAGTTGAATGTCACTGCCATTACTTATCCAAAATTAGACCCATCCTCAATATATGGTTGTCGTGCACTAGGTCGTCATAAAATTCAGTTACTACATGAGAAATGCATGAGCTCCACACCAAACATAGGATTGCATGGCCACTAGACAAGCACGGCCTCCTTATGATAATAATAACTCATCCTCACACCCACGTGCGGAACCAAGTCTGGAATGATGCTGCCGGCATGAGCTTGTTATAGAGGTGTTCTTGTTGCATGATGGCTATGCAAGAACCCATTATCAGGTCTGACTGGTACACATCTGCTGTCGGTTTAGTGTTAAGTGTTAGTGTGACTGCATGGGTTGATCATGAACTGAGTCACCACACGATCGTTGTGCAAGCCCCTCATTCTGGGCTTCTATTTGGTTTGGCATTTAAGCTTGCGAAATTTGAAGGGATACTTTGGGAGCCATTGCACTTTCATTTGCCGAAGTTTGGCTCGCTAGTATTGATGGCGCAAACTGGAGGTCATGGGAATGCACTTCATCTTGTGACACCGTCTTCATGTCACTGAGTTCAATTCACAAAGTAGTGAGTGCTGCCAAGGGTATTCCTAGCTTCATAATTATATGGCTAACTTTAAAGGCTTTCAAGACCATAACTTCCTGGTTTATTTCCACAAAAGATAGAAGGCTGCAGTTGCCTCTTCATGGAAGCCAGCACACTATGCACAGATGTGTGAGTTTAATTCCACACTGCAGTGGCTGGTGATCATCGAGTCTAGACATTGCATGCCAATGCGTGAGCTTGCCATTGAGCTAGGTTTCTTTAGGTGAGCTCTGCTATTGTTGCATGTTGAACCTGATTTCATTTCATTGCAGTTACGAGCTCACAATGGAACCGAGCTGCTACTGCGTGTAAGCTCCTCACCGTATGAGCTACTGCATGGCTGCTGTGGCAAGCTTTGAGCAGCTGGGTGGCTACAAGCTTGCCAAGTTATGGACTACTGCATGGCCAAGCATTGAGCTGCTTGAGTCTGCTATCATGTGAACTCGATGTCAAGCCATCAATCCTTGGTCAAAGAGTATAGGCTTCATCGTCTTTGCTGTTTCATTGCATGAGCATTGCATGAGATAGCTGCGGTCCTGAGATGCTTTATATGATTGTGCAAGCTCGTCATTGGGGATTCTTCATAACATGGCTGAAAGCTTCTCACTACATGGTAACGAAATCGAGGTCATGGCCGAGAGCTTGCATTATGTGAGCTGATGAATCACTACTGCATAAGCATGACGTCAAACATAGACTGCATTGCCGTGTACGCATTTGCTATTGGACCTTTTTGCATGCCGCCGTGTACGAGTTGACTACATGAGAAATTCATGGCCGTGTAAGTTCATGAGAGACCTTGGTTTGGTGCATGGCCACTGAATGACTTCAAATCAAGCCTTGTCACATGGTTATGGTGTGGACTTGATCTTTACGCTCATATTTGGTTTAGGATGACACTGGCTGTACGGCTAAGACTTGGTTTTGTTATAGGACCGAAGCAGGTTGGGCGCACGAGCTTAATGCCAGATGCGGATGCTGTATGATCGACCGTAAGGCCACTCGTAAGGCCAAAATATCAGTTCAGGATAAGACTGTCACTTCAGCTTACATGAGCTCGATTGGTGGGGGTCCATGGTGGTGTTCGGCCATCCCATGGCTATGAACTCATTTTTGGATTTGAGACTATGAGGCTGCTACATTGTCTCACCATCGAATCAAGACTGCACATCAGCTCAAAACACAGCCACTGTGAGCGAGTCCAGCACTATGTTCACATCCAGGCTCAGAGTGGTGTTGCTGCGCAGGTTGGTCCACGGCCCATGCAATCATCGTTCGTTGAATTTGGCTACATCACATGGCTACATGAGTTCATCTTCAAACTGAGGTACTACATGACTGGTGTGACCTCACCATTGGAGTTTTCTCGCTGGTTGACCTCGGGTGAGAACATATCATCAAATTCAACTATTGCGCACCTGTTGCGAGTTTTGATGCCAAACACAAGTGCTGCATGATTGTATGAGCTTATCACAAATCGAGCCTGGGCTTGCTTCAGGCTATTGCAAACTTGTTGAGCCCCATACTATGCTCACGTCCAGGACCAAGCTTGATGCTGCTGCTATCAATGGTTTGCAAAGGCAAGTTTATCATTACACATGGCTTTGTTGAGTTCCAATCGAGCCTCGTAGTGCTGCTGGAGATGGCATAGCGAGATCTTCCACATTAAGTTCTTTGTTTGATTATCGAACTTCACGAGGACTGTAGGTGTGACCTAAGGCTTTTGGCTCTAGTACAGGTGATTGGTCTTAAAACACTTTCATGCAATTTGAGTTGTGGCCTCATCATCCAGGGTTACAAGTTCAACCATGAACATTCGTTGTCAAGAGGAAGCTACTCGGGTAGGTGACTCACTCATACGAGAATTCAAACTCCTTTTTTGGTTTTCCTGGGGAGCATAATGTCGCAAAGCGACCCCTTGTAAAAGGTCTGTTACATCTGGATCAATTGAATCTGATGAGTCCAGTATGAGTGGAAGCCAATTGTTTGTCCTGTGAGGGAGCTTCCCGTGGTTTAAGGGGCCTATGCCAATCCTGTGCTTTGTGCCCATTGCATAGGCAATTTAATTAGCCACCATTGGCAACATATTTCACCCCTGCAAAAATCAAATTTCAACAATTGTTGTATAAAGTATATAATAGGATAATTAGCCCTTGTTATAAGAAATTCGAGCCAATTGGCTTTAATCAATAAAATTCCATTTAAAGGATATATGCTGTATTGCCAATTGGTTATGCCAGCTCGTGCAAGAATTCTATGTGTGATTAGCGCATTACTTGGATGCAAGGTCTTGAGTTCGTTCATGTAAGAATTCTGTGCAGGACTAGCACATTACTTTGATGTGAGATCTTTATTTTGCCTTTGACCTGCGCAAGAATTTTGTGTGGTAATCATATTACTTGGGTGCAAGGTTAATCCGTGCAAGAATTATGTGTGGGGCAAGCACATTACTTGGATGTGGCTTATGCAAGAATTCTACATATGGCTAATGCATTACTTAGGCACGAGATGATTATTTAACCCTCTGACCTGCACAAGAATTCTTCATATTTAACACATTACTTGGATGCAGGGTCATTCCGTGCAAGAATTCTGTGCGGGGCAAGCACATTACTTGGACGTGGCTCGTACAAGAATTCTATGTGTGGCTAATGCATTACTTGGATGTGAGATAATTGTTTGACCCCCTGACTCGCGCAAGAATTCTACATATTTAATGCATTACTTAGATACAGGGTTGTTCCACACAAGAATTCTATGTAGGGCAAGCACATTACTTAGACACGGCTCACACAAGAATTCTACATGTGGCTAATGCATTACTTGGATGCGAGATGATTATTTGGCCCCCGGCTCGTGCAAGAATTTTGTGCATGACTAGAACATTACTTGGACGCGAGGTCTATCCATAAGGATTCTGAACCATTGCACGCCTTGGATGTTTATTATTTGCAAACGAGCTCTGTGCAATCACACTTTATTTCTCTTTCTGTGCATTATTTTTGCTTCGAAGATCAAGGTCCGATTATTAGAGTGCGACTCCAGGTTTCGAACTATCTGAGCCCAGTTGGCTCCAAAAGCACTTGAGTTTTGTGGTGACTGGCTTCCACCAGCCTTAAGTGAGGCCACTCACTAAGTTAGGCCTCTAAGTAGGTGATATACTCTCTGGCTTAAAATGATGTCGCCATCACTAATGAGCGGATGGTGTGATCTTACTTTCAAGCTTGACTTTATTGTACGGCTATCATGGGAAAGCCTCGTTGATGTCCTGCCAATTGAGTTTATCACCAAACCTGGTCTTTGTACATGACCATTGCATGATCTCATGATCAAGCCGTCTCATTGCATGGCGGGCGTGGGAGCTCATCGACATGTTTAATTCAGGCAATGCTGTTGTCGCTACAATTCATCTTGCATGTGTGAACTCAATGTTAGGCCGTTAATGCATAGGTTAGCTTTCTCTCAGCTATGTGAGACAATAGGAGTGCGAGCTGCTTCGTCATACAAAGCTACACGGATGTAAGGTCTGCTTCAACTGTGAGGCTACATGGATACAAGCCATATGGGTTTGTCATCAAAAAGGGGTTATTGCCGACCGCTGTATTACACAATTTTAGTTTGCTGCACTATCACTAAACTCATGGTGTTACGCGCTATTGTTCACAAGTCTTTGGAGTCCAACTTCACTGCATGAGTGACTTTCAACCCAAAATGAGGTCACCCCACACACTCTGATTTGTTAAATGAAGACTGTATAAATGTGGGCCATATCTCAGCTGTATGAGATCATATGAAAAACATGCTATACCTTTGATCGGTGCGCATTGATGCCAAAAAAGGCTGCATAGAGGCCACAAATTTATTGACAAGAATTGTTGCCGATCACGTGAAGTTATATGATGACTTCGGCTTGCTGCATGCTTATTGTAGTTCAAAGGCAACATAAAGCCGTAACTCATTTGGGGAAATCGGGAAGCGTCGTATGGACTGCATGAGATTCTCTCAACTGATACATGTTTGGACACATGAAGGTTTTCATGGAGACTTCACGAAGTTGCCATATGAAGACCTTTGCTCATCCTGTCTTGGCCGATTGAATCTTCATGCACGCAAGCTATCTTGGTTGCATGAAGTTGTATGGACACAGGTCGCATTTTGGCCATACGAATCTATGGGAGAGAGTTGCATGGATTTGGCTCGTTGTAGAGGGAAGTTGCTCACTACACATACTTCGGCACACTGCATGCACCTTACACGTTCAAAATGAGCCTTCCTTCACACGAGTCCGAAACCATCCTCAAATTATTTAATGCTGAGAGTTTGTCAAAGACTCGTGCAAGGCCGACACCACACTAATGCTCGCAGACACTTCGTATGTGCACGAACCCAACAGGGATGTCTAGCCTCTAATTTTCATTCAAGCAATATAGGGTTTGGTGTGGTTCATCCAAATCCGGATATCACCGGACCCTACATCCACGGTTGTGTGTTATAACAATGGTATTTTTATAATGTTACAATGTTCAATCTCTATTTTGGTAGAGTTTTAGCATGGTTTGACCTCTCCTTTTGTGAAGGGGCTTTTTCCTCATATTTATAGAGGAGGAGAGGGTACAATAGGAATTACATATGCAGTAAACAAGTTACATTAGTATTTAATGTACAAGACAATGTGCATAGGCTGAATTTGCTCTTTCGGCTACTGCAGACTGTCTTCTACAGGTGAGGCCCCATTTGTCTGTTGGAAGGGGAAGGTGGGATCTAGTCCTTTGTCTAACAAGCTTTCAGGTCACATATCATGCTTCATCAGCCAGGTCATTGATCGAAGCTTGTCGAGGCCGTCAAATTAGTAATTTATAAAACCGGATT
>JANHAO010013543.1:0-15809 GCA_026873985.1 Saraca asoca
CCTGATTTAATTTAATTCAACTATTATGCCTGCTATGTTCTTGATAAAGTATTTGGCCAATATTTTATCTTGTCTTAGGTAGATACTTGAAGTACCGAAAGGAGAAGATTATCACCGAAAAACTAATAGCTGAATAAAGAGATTTTAATCACGAAAGTAAATTAAGTTTCTTTAGAATTTGATTCGGTTTGCATAGATCTTAAATGGTTTAAATTAATCTAAACCACCAAAGTTTGCAATTAGGTTAATTTAAATACTATTATTAGGCCTTGAAAGAGGCTAGTAATTAAATTAAGCTAAATCATCCTCAATTAATCAAGTAATCATAATAGGAAAGAATTCAATTAATTATTAAAGATCATAATTGTGGTGAAATCTCAATCCTAGGCTTTTTAGAATTGCACCTTACTTATTATTTGCTTGCTGCTCTTTCATTAGATCTCTTTATTATGTTTGCTATTCTTATTTGATTTAGGCATCTTACATTGCAAATATCTAGTAATTGATAACAAGATCCCTATGAGATTCGACCTGTATCCACTGGATTTTACTACAACCATGCCATATGCTTGTAGAAAATAACACATCAGCATTCAGTACTGTTCACTCATAGTGACCTGACCAGTCTTTTTCTTTGTGTAGATAGGAGCAGGTCATGCACGTCACCATCATCTAATTAGGGATGAGGACAATGAACCAGGTTTATCCTAGAGTACGAAAGTTGTACGACATATTGATGAAGCGACCTTGAGTAAAAAGGAGGTCACTACAGACTTTAGTGCTCGTCCAGACCATATCGAGGGCTGAGGGGCCACTGCGACCCAGTGTCCAAACCACCAGGTGTTCAAGCTACACACCTTAACCGTGCATCTCTGCAAACTTTAATCCACAATTCAATCGTACAGGTTCCCTAAAGGGTGTAGCATCATGGTTCCCGCTCTGGACAACTATGCTCCCCATCCGCCTCAGGGGTTTGTCACTATCAGTCTCCCATACCTCACTGTGGGACTCAGATTTTTGTTGTAACCCTTCATCATTAACTTCTTAAATAAAATAAAACTCAGCCTATTTCAACTCATCGCAAATTTCTATACCCAACTTATCTCGCTGGCCTTAATCCATTTGGGCAACGGCTTCCCACTGCCATCACCCAAAACCTTATGCTACCTGTACAACCTCAGGTGTGCAAGCTCGTCAGATAGGCTCTGCTATCTCTTGGCTCGGCAGACGATGTACAAGAGGATCTTGCCAAAGGGGGATACCGAAGGGAGGTCCAATGCGAGGCGCTACAAATCTCATTGGTTGTATATTTCATTCCCCTCATTGCACTACCTCAAAAACTTTGATTTTGTTCTCATTCTGGATAGGTAAACTAGGAGCAAGTAAGTTTAGTGGTTCTTTGATATTCGTTTTCAATTGTAATCTTTGTTTGGTTTTGTAGATGGGATCGGTAAAAGGCCTACACTACAAGCTGTGGAGTTGGAGATCTTGGACCAATTTGTGATAACCAACGATCTTGAGAATGATTTCCGATTCGACGAGAGTCTCCTCTGCTACTAGAAGCTCACCTTAGCCAAAGATACAGAGCTCACAAAGGAGATAGGGATCCATCGAGTGACAAAGATTAGGCTTGCTAATTTTAATGACTACAATAAAATAATGAAGCTCATTCTTAGGACGTTGCCTTCTGACAAGAAGGAGGAGGTCCTTTTGGGCCCTGAGATTGATATGACCCTAGTTATTGCAGACCAACCAATAGCTCTAATCACAGTCCCTTAACAAGGATCGACCTCAACACTGTAACCTAAAGAGGTGGCTGCAACTGATGTTGCTACCCCCTCTGGTCCTCCCTCTAAGAAGTGGAAGGTCAATAAGGGAAAGAAGAAGGTGGCTTCTCACAAGCATACAGTGCCAGAGGTCGAGGTTGTGGTGCCGTTGGCTGAGCCTAACTTTAAAATGGAGGAGTATGCATAGATCCTTATCAACAGCATAGGTACAATCCTAGGATCTAGTAGCAAGATCAAGGTATTAGAGGCTAAAGAGTTCTCCATCGGGAGGCTTGTGGGATACGTAGCTCATCATGGCTTGGTGGTAAGTAATGTTTCTTGTCTTGATTATCCTGTTTACTTTGTAATCTAACCCTACTATTTGTTCTCATAGAGCTTATTGACACTGATGAAGATAAATGAAGCACTCCAAGCCTAAAATGAGAAGAAGTCTAGTCTCAAAGATGAGCTAGTGGTCTCGATAGCAGAGGTCCTGGAGCTGAGGGACAAAGTCAAGGAAATTGAAGTTGCTTTGTCTCGTGAGGTAGTGTATTGTGAGGCTGCTATGTTGAATCTTGGCCTCACAACCAATGATCTGTATAGGGCTAGGATAGAGTTGGATGATGCACAATCATAAGTGTGGGAAGCGATGAGAATGGCTGAGGTTGCCAAGCAATGGGTGAGATCCATAGAGCAGTGAGCTAAGGCTGCCGCCGAGGAGTTGGGGGTGCTGAAAAGGGAGGTTGATCTCGCTAAGGAGGAAATAACCAAAGTCAAAGCAAAGATAACTTCACTAGTGGCAGAAGCGGCCAAGGAAATGAAGTCCAAGACTTGTTTAGCATTCTTCTATACTTTATGGGAGACATATCCACAGCTAGACTTCTCTTGCTTTGGCCTACAAGCTCTAGAGGTTGTGGATCATTTCAAGAGGAGAGCTTCCAAGATCAGCTCCTTAGGGAAGGGAAAGAGTGCTGAAATCAAAGCCTCTCCTATGGAAGTTGTTATTCCAAGAGAAAGCAACACTCAGGTTACTAAGGCTACCCCAGTGGCAGATATTCCTGATGATCTAGCTCTTGACCTCCAATCTCGTGAAAACTTGGCTCCCAAAGCTCCAGCCTCTTAAAATATGAACTTTGTAATTTTGAATTTCTTTTCTAAGATTTATAAGAAACTTTATGAATTATTTGTATAGAATGATTTTGCTGTAATGAAAGCTGGACACATCCTTCTTCGTTACTCTTTGACTTTCATGCTTGAATATGCGATATTATTTATTATACTAGGTCCAGAGTTCAACGAGCCATATTGACTGTCACTATATTGCATAACATGCTACTTCGCATAGAATTCTTCACTGATCTTATTCTACAAAAATTCAAAGAATCACATAAACATTTACAATAAACTAACTTTTATATGTGTTGGGACACTTATTGATAATAGCGACGAAGGTGTTCAGCATTCCAAGCTTGGGGGAACTCTTCCCCATTCACATCTACTAGATGATAGACTCTACTGTCGACTATCCTTTTAACAAGGTACAGACCCTTCCAGTTTAGTCCTAAGGTTCCTTCGCTAGATTTTCATGCTCCAAGAAGAACGAGACACAAGATGAGGTCATCGGGCTTGAATTTCTGAGTCCGCACTTTATGATTGCAGTGTCTCGCAACGCATCGTTGGTAGGTAGCAATTCTGAGACTAGCTCTTTCTCTTGCCTCTTCCACGAGGTCCAAGTTCATAGCAAGCAATTGACCATTGTCCTCCGAGTTGAAAGTGATTCTTAGCAATATTGTGACCTCAAGTTCTGCTGGGATCATTACTTCGCATCCGTTAACCATCGAGAAGGGAATCTCCCTTGTAGAGTTGTAAGGCATAGTCATGTAAGCCTAGAGCACCTTTTACAATTCATCCACCCAGGCTCCCTTTTTAGCTTCTAATTTGGTCTTCAAGATCCACTTGATGATCCTGTTGATAGCCTCTACCTGCCTGTTGACTTGTGGATGATCTATGGCTACGAAGCTTTTAGTGATTTTGAGGTTGTCGTAGAACTCTAGGAACTGTTTGCTAGTAAACTGAGTCCCATTATTAGTCACAATCTGCTGAGGGGCTCTAAACCTACAAATAATATTATTCCATACGAACTTTTCAACCATGGCAAATGAGATTTCAGTGAGTTTCTTCACCTCTGCCCACTTGGTGAAATAATCTACGGCTACTATCACATGTTCACAATTTTCTTAAGTTGTAGGAAGTGGTCCGATCAAGTCCATTCCCTAAATCATAAATGGCCACAGACTAGTCATTTGTCTCAAGTAGGTTAGTGGAACTCGTGGCACCTTCATGAACCTTTGGCACTTATCACATCTCTTGATGAGGTCTATAGCATCTTGTTTCATTGTCAGCTAATAGAATCATTATTGAAGAGCTTTTTGTGCTAAGGATAGCCCCCCAACATAGTTTCCGCAATGGCCTGCATGAATCTCCTCCAGGATAGTGTTGCAGTCCTCGCCATCAATGCATCTCAGAAATGGGATTGTGAACCCGCTCTTGTACAGTGTGTCATCGTAGATGCAATATTTGGCTATTTGAGCTCACAAACATTACGGTCGAGTTTATCTTCTGATAATTTATCATTTTGCAAGTAGTCCAGGATCAAAATCATCCAGGAGTTTGGCACTCTAGCAATCACCATTATGACATCTTGTTGCTCGATACTTAGGGACGAAATGAGCTTTATCGAGATTGTTCCTAAGAGATCAACATCTTCAGCAGTGTACAAGCAAGCTAAGACATCAGCGTGCACATTTTGAGTTCATGGTATTTGATTGACCTCTTATTGTTGGAAAGAACTTAACGACTTTTTGACTTTTTGTAGATAACTTATCATTTTTGACCCTCAAGCTTGGTATTCACATTTCACATGGCAAATAATAAGCTGTGAGTTGTTGAAAACCTTTAATTTTTCAGCTTGTGCTTCCCTGGCCAATCATAATCTTGCCAGTAATGCCTCATACTCAGCTTCATTATTAGTGGCTTGGAAGCCAAATCTTAAAGCGCAGAAGACCTTGTGCCCTTCTAAACTGATGAGAACCACCCCTGCTCTAGCCTTTTGGTCACTTGACGACTCGTCAACATACAATTCCACTATAGGGCCTCAAGAATCTTCACTTCCTTATGCATGGGTCTCATAAATTCTGCAATGAAGTCGGCCAGCGCTTGCCCTTTGGTAGCTAATCTGGGCTTATATTCGATATCAAATTGGGTGAGCTTAATTTCCCATTTGAGTAGTTGTCCTGAGGCATCCGTCTTCTGTGAGACTTGTCTTAGTGGGAATTTTATGAGGACCCTTATGCTGTGGGCTTGGAAGTAGGGTCGCAACATTCTTGAGGCAATAACCAGGTAGTAGACGAGCTTTTCTATAGGTGAGTATCTCGTTTCGGCATCTAGCAGTCTCTTGCTTACATAGTAAATAGGGAGTTGAGCACCTCTCTCTTCTCAAGTTAGGGCTGTGCTTAAGGCATGTTGGGATACCCCTAGGTATATAACTAATTTCTCGCCTTCTTTCGGTTTAGATAAGAGTGGAGCTCATCTGAGGCATGATATGAGCTCCTAAAAGGTGACTTCATACTTTGGGGTCCATTTGAACCTCTTCACCCTTTTTAGAATGTTGAAGAAGGGGATGCATATATCTATCACCTTGGAGATGAATCTACAAAGCACAGTGATTTGCCCATTCAAACTTTGAACATCTTTAGGACCAATGGGAGAATGCATGTCGAGGAGTGCTCTAATTTTCTTCGAATTCACTTCGATCCCCCTATTGTTGACCATAAAACGAAGGAATTTACCCGAGGTAACTCCGAATGCACATTCGTGTGGGTTCAATTTCATCTGATACCTCCTTAGGGTCTAGAACATCTTTTCCAAGTCACAAACATGATTGACGAGTTGTTTGGACTTTACCAACATATTGTCGACATATATCTCCATTATTTTGCTAATTTGCTCTCTAAACATCATACTTAACAATCACTAGTAGGTGGCCCGTACATTTTTTAGCCCGAAAGGCATTACTTTATAGCAATATAGCCCCTTATCAGTAATAAATGAGGTATGTTCTTCATCTTGTGTAGCCATTTGGATTTGATTATACCCTGAATAGGAATCCATGAAGTTAAGGAGCTCATGTCCCATTATTGCATCTACAAGTTGGCCAATCCTTGGTAAAGGGAAACTCTTTTTAGGACACGCCTTGGTCAATGAAATTAATATAAGTCCTCCACTTCCCGTTCTTTTTCTTCACAATGACGGGATTGGCCACCCAAGCGGGGTAATGCACTTCTCGAATGAAATTATTCAGTAAGAGCCTATCCACCAATTTCTTTTAATGTTGCATAACGTTCGGCTATCATCGACCTTCTCTTTTGGCAAATTGACTTAACTCAGGGATCGGTATTGAGTTTGTGCGACATTACACTTGGATCAATACCCACCATGTCTTCATGATTCTAGGCGAAGATGTCCAAGTTTGCCTTGAAAAATTCCATTAGTTGCACTTTCACGTTGGGTGGTAAGCACTTCCCCAACTTAAGGCATCTTTCTTAATCTACTTCACTGACCATACGTCTTTGAGCTCTTCAACAGGCCCAGTGGCTCATTCGACATCCACCTTGCAAGGGTCAAGATCGTGGCTAACTCCCATTGTGCTTATTACTTGGGATTCTCCCCTGGACACTACATGCACCTTTTTCAGTTAGACTCCGAGCTTGACTGTGCTTTTATAGCAGTGTCGGGCTATTTGCTACTCTCTTAGCATGCATCCGACTCCGTTCAAGGTCAAGAACTTAATGGTTAGCATCTTGGTTGATGTAACCATATTGAAATCATTCATGGCAGGTCGCCTTAACACCACATGGTAGGCTAAGAGGCAATCTATGATTAGGAAGTCCGTCATGATAGTCACATGCTGGTCAAGGTCTTCTAGGGTGAGTGGGAGTCTGATTCATCCCATAGGGAGTATTCCATCTCTCATGAAACTGTAAAGAGGCTCGAGGGAAGGATCTAGCTGACTTGTGCTTACGCCCATTTGGTCAAAACATCCCTTATACATTATATTAATGAAGCTTCTAGTATCAACCATTATCTTTCTTACTTTAGCGTTGCCAATCTTTGCTCGAATGACAATTGCATCATTATGGGGATCATGAATTCCTTGTGCATCTTCTTCCATGAATGAAACCTTAGCCTTCTTTTCGAGTCTATTGCATTACACATGACTTGCAAGTAGAACACGAGCTGCTGCTTGCATATAGCGGTTGTATGATTGGTTTGAGGTGCTTGCAATGTAAGGCCTATCGTGATGGTCCTCATGGAAGGTGCCTCCTTGCACTCCAAAGTTTGGTGGTGCTGCGGTGTAGGCTACTAGGGACGCGGGGATTGCTGCCCTAGGGACCTCATCACATAATCCCTTAGGTGGCCTCTCATAATGAGATCCCCAATGGCGTCCTTTAGTGCCCAATAATTCGAAGTGTTATGCCCAACTTCACTATGATGAATACAAAATTTATTACGGCTCCTCCAGTCGATAGGGGCCTTCAGGGGCTTAGGCCTGCTAAAATCTTCATTATCCCTTTTTGGTTGCATAAATCCTATTTAGCATATTCGACAAAACGGTATAGCTATCGTAGTGACCTCGAGTTGTGACTATTCATTCTGGGCCTTCTTCGTGGCTTGACCTCCTGAGCCACCCTTTTGGCCCTCTTTACTACTCCTGCCCCTAACTCTCTTCTTGCCTTGGTTAAAGGTGCTCATCTCTTCTTTCTGGTTTGGTTTCTTTAGACCGAAGATTTCTTCCCATTGGATCTCTTTATTAACCCGTTCATAGAATTCACCTAGGCTCTTGATGAGGGACTTATATATGTCCTCGTATAATTTCTTATCCTTTCAAAGACCGACTAAGATTGCCATAAGGACACTCTCATCCAATTTGTTTTCCACATTACTAACTTCACGTCGAAACTTGGTGATATGATCTTTGAGTGACTTGTCTTTTCGTTAAAAGACCATTACTAAGTGTCAGGACAGGGTAAACTGCTTCTTTAGTGCTCTATACTGATTGAGGAACTTCACTTTGCATTCCTCCCAACTCTTAATGTTGCGAGCTAGGAGACTCCTAAATCATGTTTGCGGTACCTCTCCAAGTGTGATGGGGAAGACTGGGCACTTCACCAATGGATTGGAAGTTTGCAAGTCCATCTGGACGTTAAAAGTGTCCAAATGATTGTAGGGATCACTATCCCCATTATACAGAAGGATGTTTGGGATCTTAAATCTATGAGGAAGGGGCTCTGTCTCAATTTTACGAGTGAACAGAGTTCTTTTCTCATGGGATTCTCGATTATCCTGGGATACAGATTTTCTTTCTAATTGTTCCATCCTTTGGAGTAGTTTTTTGATCATTTGGTCCAGGGGCTTAGATCGATGACTGGTAGTTCGCTGGCTCCTTTCATCTCATTTACCATAAGAGTGGTGGTCAGAGGTTTTATGCCTCTTGCCATGCTCGCAGTTGGATGAATCGTGGTCCATCTTTTGTTCGTGATCGATTTCATGCAAGCTCTCATCTCGACGTGAGCTTTCACCTTATTGGTTACCCCTTGTCCTTTTGAACTCAGTGGACTTTAGACCTTAACCGTGAGTTAGACAAATGGAGTGAATTGGCTTGCTGAAGTTCGATTTTGACTTGTTCTTCGTGCTGAGGCCCTGGCTGATAACATCCACCCTCGAGTGCAACAATTTCACCCTACCTAGGTGCACCTTGGGCGTGCGCCTGGACTAATGCTCTGACCATATCCACCAACTCCTTCATGGTGTTTTTGAGTGCTTACTGATGCCGGTTAAGTGCTTCTTGGCTCTGTTGCCAAGTTTGAGCTTTGTTAGTTTTGGGAGGTATGAGTTAGTGAGGAATGAAGGAGGCAATGCCAGTATTGGCACCTACCGTGGGGGCAGCTATGTTTCGCTGTTGTTGTATCTGACCTTCGGGTTGGCCAGTAGTGATTTTTGTACTCCTGGTGGTCTTTTCTCTTACAATTGTGCTTAAAATAGCTTATCAGGGATAAAAAATGAAGAGTATGCAAAGGGGGCCCTTCTTCTAGCACCAAAATGTTGACATCGAAATCTGGTCAATAGATCTGTATCCAATATCACCCCAAACTGCAAGTTGAATATGAAAGAAAATGGAAAAGAAAGACACAAGAAGAAAAGAAAAATAGTAGACACCAGGAGTTTTATCGTGGTTCGACTAAAGCCAAGTTAGCCCCTACGTCCACGCTGATTTTGATTATCAACTAACAATTATTTTTCTCTGTTTGATTATAATGGCAGTGCTCTCTCACTATGTAAAGTGCTCTCTTTTTGTTCCTGCATAGTGCCTGCATGCAAAATCTTTCCCTTCCCCTTTACAATGACTGTCCCTTCCTACTTATAGAAAGGGGAAGGATTACAAATGTAATTTTATAAGTAGTAGAATGATTATTTTCGCCACATTGGGCATTTAATGTTGGTGTCAGACAATTAATGCCAAGCAAATCATTGTCGGACTACCAGGGGGCTGATGTGTCGGTTTGGAGGTTAAGCTGTCAGTTAGAGATGTGTGCCCTTGATTGCTGACTAGACCCCATACATGCGTTTGACTTGCTAGCCTTGTGACCTAGCATTGTACTAGTGGACGAGCTGGGGGCTTTAGCTGACGTCGCTGCACTCGCTTAGTCATTCTCCTCGAGCACAGTTGGAGTGATAGCCCTCTTGTTGACAAGTTGAAGGCCTTCCCAACGAGCTATGCTCTCTGCCGCGACGTCGTTCAATGTCTTCAGCTCACGCCCGATGGCATGATATCCTCCTGAGTGATTTTGATTTCCCATTTGGGCCTCCACGTAATTGGTTATGCCTCTTACTAGACTTCAGCCGATCCAATTCGTACTTTTCGAAAAATATCCATAACATCTATTCTTTCCATGATAAAAAAAAAGCTTCTTATGAAAATTTTTAATTTTTATTATCAATTAAATAATTTTAAATATTTTCTTGAAAGTTCACAAGAGAATTTACTTCTTAAAAAGTTTTATTATGCAAAAATTTACTTTCTTCGTGAATTAACCGATCCCTTGAAAAAGAGGGGAGCAAAATGTTCAGAGTGTTGATCAAGTGCCAATATACCAAGAAAGGTGTTCATATTTTACAATTTATTAACGACAGATTATTTAAAATGCAGTTGGAAGAAATGCGAGTCTTTTTAAGTTTGGCTTGCGAAGTTCAAGGGCTGATATGGGCCGAAACTAATGGTCTAGCTTTATTTTTTTTTCTCAAAAAAGAAATATGGTAACTTAAGTTTAGAGTTTACTCACAATCATTCTCCAACAGAATATCCTAACATAACAATATATATATATATATATATATATATTATAAAAGGAAACGATTACTAATGAACAAGAATTAAAGTTTGTGTAAAAAAAAAAAAAAAACCTGTCAAAAAGAATATTACATTTGTTAACATGTGGCTTATGGACATAAGTTAATGAGCAAAACTGTCTTGAAAACTAATTTTTTTTTTAACATTTATGCAAGTTTTAAATATGATAATACATATTTTCTTTCAACATGATTATAAGAAAAACTATACTTGACCAAAAAAAAAATTCGAATTTAGTGTTTTGGGGTTAGATATCAGGGATTAGGATTTAGTATTTAGGAACTAAGGTTTAGAGTGTAAAGATTTGAGTTTAGTGTTTAACATTTAGGATTTGCTGTTTAGTGTTTGATGTTTAATGTTTAGATTTCAAATGTAGCGGCTAGGGATAGGATTAGGGTTTAAAACTATTTTTTTGATAAATAAAATCTTTGTTGGTCAGGGAGGATTTACAATTATCTTCTATATAATATATCTTTGTACGTGATGGATTGGTTGTTCTCTTAGCAAAAAAAGAAAAAAAAAAGCACTAATTGCAATAACTGCATATATGTGATTGTGTTGATTTTAGTACATTGGTGTTTTTCAGATCATTAAATACTCTATAACTGGTCTCTTTGGGGAGGAATGGAAGTAGGACATCACTAGTTCTACTTAGTCTTTCCTCGTTTGCTATATTACAGAATAGGATTCGCCCTAAGTTTTAATCGATTTTATAAAATAGGCGAGCTCCTATTAATTAAAATCTAATGCGTTGGCCTACCGGACCCACATGTATTAGTCAAGTATTAGAAAATTGCTGGTCCATCGAGTATCAGCCAACGTTTAATCTACATAAACTGTTTCTGCTCAAGATATTTTCATAAAATTATTAATTTAGTCAAAGAACATAAAAATGAAACAATAAATCATAAAGCTTTAATGACTAATAAAACATTTTATTGCACGGATTATAATTTATAATACTTAATGATAAACAGTTACTCGATGCTCAAAGATATAAGTAACGATAAAAGTTTGATAATTATGAATATAATGCAACTGCAAGGTAATAAATAGAAAAGTCTCCAATAAACAAGTGATATTTTGAGATAAATGCCACTTTGATTGACTTTAATCTTCATGATCGTGGATTCAAAGTGGGGAAAAAAACTGCATATAAATTGGCTTTGATGGCTTTAAAGCTTGAAGGCTTTATTGCGCTTAATTGTGCTTCACTTTAATGGTTAGCGAATAGCCTCTAAATACCTTAATGTGTATGAGCTCCTAAAATTAACTACTTATGAAGATATCCAACCTAGTGATTAACGATTCAAAGAGTTATATTCAAAGGGAAAAACTAAATCATAGAACATTCTGGTGTCAAACGCACAATAGAATTTTATAACTCAAGTGCATTGTAAAGTGTATGTGTATCAATTCTACGAGAAAGTAAGGTTAAGTTTATAAAAAAAAAAAAAAAAATCTTGTATTGAAATTTGTAATTCTTAAAGAATGGATTGTTAAATTGTGATAGTACTGTGACAAGTTTCACCTATGAGTATTGAAGTAAGATCACTCCTGAGAATATAAACTTATTCTCTCAAAACACTCATAAAGCCTTGATAAAGTGCAAAGCTGTAAAAGTGCATAATTTAAGTGTTCTAAAATTATATCTGGATTATTATGTGTATGATATAGACATTTTCTCCCATAAGTAGTCATAGTTCAATATCGACTATCTACTAATAATTCTAAATCAATGTTTATATTTTTTTTATGTGAAATTTTATGGTAATGTTACTTTTATTATGTGTGATAATTCATCTCTACTTAGAATAAAAAATAAATAAATAAATAAATAAATATCTTTTTTATATGTGTGTTGGTTTTATGAAAATAAGTGAGGAATGTAAGAGATACCTTCAAAAAATTACTAGTTTAGTAAATAACATAAAAATGAAATAAAGAATCATAAAACTCCGATAGCTAATAAAATAAATTGTTGTAACGGCTTATAAGTTATAATATTTAATAGTAAACGGTTAGTTGATGGTCAAAAATATAAGTTATCATAAAAGTTTGAATGTTATGAATACAATGCAACTGAATGGCTACAATTACAAAACTCCCCAAGGAGCAAGTAATTTTATAACGTAAATACCACTTTAATTGACTTTAATCTTCATGATCGTTGATTAAAAGAAGGAAAAAAACTGCTATATAAATTGGCTTTTATGGCTTAAATGTTTGTAGGCTTTGTTGCCTTGTGTAATGACTTAGTTCTGGTTCACTTTTAATTTTGCCCTTGGTGGCACATATTGCCATTATCATAATATTTTTGAAAATTGTTTTAATATCAAATGTAATTATTCAAATATTTTAATATTAAAATACATCATATAAAACTCATTTAATAATCTGAGATTGACATTACAATAAAAATAAAAAATATCTGAAATAAAAAATTGTATAAATATTCAACATCAACAACATCTGAGATTATTTCTTCTGTGAAGTTATTTTGAGAATTAATTAATATCTTCTAATTGTCTTCTTAATTCCCAAGAAAAAGTACAAGAGATAAAGTTATGAGACTTCTAATTAAATTATTATCTAACTCTATTTTTTTTCTAATTATTTTTACTTTCTATACATATTGATTTAAAAATATAACTATTTGTATTAAAAAAAACTTAAGAATCTGTTAAAACAAATGACAATCACTAATATTTAAATAAAAAATAAAAAGCTTAATATATTACATAAATTAATATTAATTAACTTTTGAAAAATCTTCAACTGTAAATATCTATAAAAAAATCAAAATGTTAAATAAACCATCTTTTCTACCTTATTAAAGCGCTAAACATAAATATAAATAAATAAATAGTTATATATGAATTAACCTAATATATTCCTTATTTAACAGGGCCAATAATGACTCAATAAATATGGATATAGGTCTAAAAAGCCAAAAGCTAATATGAATGGGTGAAAATAAATATGAATATGGATCTAAACTCCTGCATCTAATTTTTATTGCATGAGATTAAATTTAATGCATTATTAGTATAAACATTTATACACTATTAATTAATAGCAAGTTGACACCATCAAGGGAAATGATAGTAATTAATAGCTTTTAATATTAAAATATTATGCTTACTTTTTCAATGCATGACAACACACGATCCAATGGTTGTTACCCTCCATTCTCCAATATATTATTTGCACATAATATTTCTCATACTTATATGTAAGATATGTATAGTTTAAGACTATCCAATTTATCTAATTTAAATCGATGCCGTCTATTTCACTCAAAATGTGCTATATATAAAATTATGAAGAATAATATATATAAAAGTATGAAGAATAATGTAAAACAACAAGTAAATTAATTTTTTTTCCTAATATAAATTCCATACTCATCCATCAAAATTTTCATATCCTTTATCCTTTGCTTCAACTCCAGAATAAACATGGGAAATATATCATTCAAGTTAGCTTTCATATTTCTGATTCTTACTTTGGCATCAAATGAGGGTACTTTCTCAGTTTCTCCCTTTCTCATTGTTTAAAACATTATCTATGCTCACTATTTACATTAACTGATGTTACTTTCTATGTTTGAATGAAGTTCTTTCATTTCCATGCACTGGAACTGCTGATTGTGGTCCAAGAACTGAGGCAGGAACATTGAATAAACCAGAATGCGTTAAAGATTCCGATTGTTATGGCAAAGGGCTTTGCGCAACTCCATTCTGCGACAAAGGCATATGCGAATGCGAATAGAACTCACTTCATTCAGCAGATCGAATCCAATGACATTGTGATGTTCTTCGAAATCTGTTGGAATAATATTCGTGAGAAAATAATGAATTTAATAAACTTACTTTAAACCATTTTGGTTGTTCTTGATAATTTAACTTCCTCTATCCTTCAAAACTACTGCGAGACAACATATTAAGGAAAAGAGAAACTCTTATTAGGCGTATAAAAAATTAAAAAAAAAAAAAAAAAGAGTGCCGATGCATGTTATTCAAATGAAATTTAATTAGTGGAAATTCAATCTATGGATGAAAGAGTTTTACCGACACCCAATTAGTATCAATTCAATGGATCCACTTTTACAATTCATTTGGAATGACAAAAAAAGTTAAAATTTAATTTATTTGAATTTGAATTTATGAATCATTATTTATGTAAAATTAATTCTAAATGAACTAAATTATCGTTTTCTTGTGATTTCAAATTAAGGGTATGAGTTTGAACATTTTTTCTTCTTTTAAAAGTGGCTGCCAAAACTGGTCTATTTAATTCATAAATTCTTTTTTGATAATTGAACGAGTTACACATTACTAGAACACATGCGAAAAAGAGAAGAGGAAAATGTCCAAAGTGTCCATCAAATGCAATATACCAATAAAAATGTTCATAATTTACAATTTACTAATGGCAGATTATTTAAAATGCAGTTGGAATAAATGTGAGTCTTTTTAAGTTTCGCTTGTGAAGTTCAATGGCTGATATGGGCAGAGCAGAATGGTCTGGGCCCAACTCTTCCTTTTGTTTTTTCTCCGAAAAAGTAAATGCGCTAACTTTAGTTTGGAGTTTTCACTCAGATCATCCTCTGATAATGACCAAACAAAAAAAAAAAAATCTCTGATATAATATCCTCACTTAACTAGAAAAAAGTGTCATAAAAGGAATCTATTGTTAATCGACAACAATTAGAGGTTGCGTAAAAAACTAACAAAAAGAATATTACATTTGTTAACATGTGGCCTAAGGGCAATGATAAGAAGCATTAACTGTGCCTTGAAAACTACTTTTTTTTATAACATTTATGCAAGTTTTAAATATGATAACTATTTTCTTTTAATATGGTTATAAGACAAAACTACACTCAACAAAAAATAGCTAAATTAGTTAGTGTTTTGGGGTCACAAGTTAGAGGTTAGGATTTAGTGTTTAAGATCTAATGTTCAGAGTGTAATGTTTTGAGTTTAGTGTCTAATATTTAGGATTTGGTGTTTAGTATTCAAAATTTAGTGTTTAGTGTTCAAATTTTAGTAAATAGGTATAGAATTAGGGTTGAAAACTATTTTTTGTCAAATAAAATCTTTGTTGGTGAGGGTGAGGATTTAAAGTTTATATAATAAATCTTTGTATGTAACGGATAAATTTTTCTTTTAGAAAAAATAAATTAGCATTAATTGCATATATGCTAGAGAAAGCAAAATTTGATTTGTGTTGTTTTTAGTAAATTTTTGTTTCTCTCATCATTAAATACTTCCTAATTGATCTTCTATAGGGTACAACTTAGGAATTGAAGTAGGACACCCAGGTCACTAATAGACAGGACTATTTTTTGTCCAGTCTTGTCTATTGTAACATCACATCGGAGTAACATTAGACTAAGATGAATCAGACCATTGATGTCTATGTTTTAAATATTCACAAGTACACGGTGTAGTTGTAGCTAATTCCGACAAATACGAGTCGATCACACAGAGAAGTTAATATTAAGTACTAAAATTTTTACAACTCGACTATCCAAATTTATTGAGAAAAGAGAAAGTAATAAGAAATAG
>JANHAO010013544.1:0-15786 GCA_026873985.1 Saraca asoca
TCATCTGCAAACCAAGAACAGGCCTGGGATCCCGAAGAATCCCCCGTTGGCTGGAGTTTGGGATATAACCAAATTCCAACGTCAACATTTGATTATGCTAATTGCCAAAATTCTCCAATATTTGTTGATAATATGACATTAATTTGTTATTCAAGTATGCTAGCTTTCTTTTTCATAATTTTGACTACTCTTATATATTAATATATTCTAATGGATTGTTTTTTTTATTTTAGGCTTAATTACAAACTTGATTCCTCTGATATATAAATTGATCACATTTTTCCCTCTTAAAATATAATTAGTAACTTTCGTCAAATTGAAAGCTAAAAATCCTAATTGATGCTTAGAACTCCAATAGGCTCCAAGCTAATAATCATTAGGAGGGAAATTAGTTAGACATATGATGCTAATTATCAAATTATGATATTTTCTCACTTTAACTAAGTCACATGATTTACACGCATAGTAACGTAACAAGATGAGTTATATTAATTTTTTTTCTCAATGATTGCCAACATCTTTGTGCTAGTTAAGATTTTATATCTTAAATTTAATAAAAAAATTACCAATTTGGTCCAATTTGTAGATTAAAGGGACCAAAATAAAATTTTATTTAAGAATGATCAAATACGAATAATTTGTATATTAGAGAAATCAAAATTGTAATCAAGCATTTATTATGTATTAAATATTTTATATAATAAATAATATTTATTTTATAAATAATATAAAAATATCTTATTTTTAATTCTATATTAAATTTTTAATTATCAAAATATTTTTATAGTAAAAATATTGAGAAGACAACATTATTTTATTATCTACTAATATGAGGATAATTTTTAAATATATGAAATACGAAGGGGCAATGGTGTAAAAACGTCATTCTATAAACAATGGAATGATCACTCTTTAAGGAATGAAGATTCCTATTTGTTATGGGTATTTTTTGGATAATGCAAAATGGGCTAGCCAAGGCCCAATAAGAGACAAGTCTAACCAGAAAGAGCCCAGATCACTCAAAAACTTAGGTCGCTCGACAGAAGATATTAACTCGTTGACCATGAGCCAAGAGCGCAAGATGAGACCAAGACAGAGATCCCAGCTCGCTAAGAGAAGTATGCTACCCCAGCCACTTGCCAGCGGACTCATTCTGATTGAGGTCGGGTACAAGACCAACCCTTGTAGCTAGCAGGTCGCTCAGCACGAGCTTGGACTGTCGAGTGAGCTGCCTTGAGCATTGGGTACAGAATGCCAAGGTCTAGTTAGCACCTAGAGGCATATTCTCTTAATCGACAAGTCAGCCCCCAAAATCAACACATCAGCCTCCAAAATCTGACAATGAAATGCTAAGCATTTATTATCCGTCAAGCATTTATTGCCCACAATGATGGAAATAATAGTTTTGCTATTTGTCAAATTACGCTTGTAACCCTCCTTACTTCTATAAATAGAGGATAGATCATTGTAAGGAGCAAGTGAAAATACATGTAGCAATCCTCCTAAAATAGTGAGAGAGCTTGTATGTTGTAACTCTGTTAAACGGAATAAGGAAACCACTGCTCAAAGCTAATATAAAACTATCATGGATGTATGGGTCACATTGACTTTAGCCAAACCACGATAAAAAGCTTCTGGTGTTCACTATTCTCCCTCTTCTCCTATCTCTTCCTTTCTCATGCTCACACACTTACAACTTACAGTTTGGGGATACACTCGACTTAACCCGTTGATCGATTTTCACTGTCAACATTTTGGTGTTAGAAGGAGGGCCCCAAAATTGCTTTCTCTTTTTCTATGATTTGCTGAACAACCACAATGGAATGAGGAAGAACTACCAGAAGCACTGAAGCTACTGTTGGCCAGCCAGAAGGTCATACACAGCAGCAATGGGAAGTGATACCTGTTAGAGGCTCTGTCCTCCCTGCTACAGGCATTTTTGCTGCTCCCGTAGCTAATGCTACCGCTAGCATAGCACCATAGACCCCTCATCAACCTGTCACCTTAAGAGATGATGGGATGCAAGCATGGCACTGTCGTTATATTTTTGCAAGTGCACAGTGTAATTATAGTAAACACCAGCAAGTAAGGGTTGAATCCCACGGGGACCAAGATATCAATTACTAGAGTTTTGCAATTCAAGCTATCTAAATCAATAAAGGATGTTAAAGATATGAAAGAACACTGATAAGAAAGCGACACTTAATTAACAAACGAATTTCAATTGTAAAAGCCTAGGATTGGGGTTCACCACACTTATGGTCTTCAACAAATGGTGTAAATTCTTCCTATTGTGATCACTTAGATAATCAAGGATAGTTTAACCTAGGTTAATTACTAGCCTCTTTCAAGGTCTAATAATAGTACTCAAATTAATCTAATTGAATCTATTTTTATGGATTAGATTAATTTAAGCCCTTCAAGATCAGTGCCAACCCATTCAATCCTAAAAGAACTTAATCTACTTTCATGATTAAAATTTCCTTAATCAACTGTTAGGGTTTTGTTAATAATCTTCTTCTTTCAATACTTTAATTATCTACCTAAAATCTTATAAAATGGTGACCAAACATTTTATCAAACACTTGGTAGGCATAACAGTTGAACTAATTAATACCAAATAATTGCAACAGGAAAACAATCGATATAGCAACAAGGGACCATAAGTGGGTTATTCCCAACCCTAGAATAAAAATCTACTCACACATAATAGAAATTAAAATCAGATTCATCATTAATGAATACTCCATAATATCCAAATACAAAGGCAGAAAAATAAGGATAAAGATTGGAAGAGATAACCAAAGTGCCAAGTGATGAAATGAACTAGAATCTTCACAAAAGCTTCAATCCTTCAAGAATCCCTGACAATCTACTCAGAAAATGTCTCAGAAATGGAAAACCTAGCTAGCCTATTTGAAAACTCTCTCTCCCCTGGTGGCTACGCATAGAATGGCTTAAATAATGGGGTAGTAGATCCCGAAACATGGTCATATCCTGTGACATGGCCAGGGCATGTTTCTGGCTAGAAATAGAGAAATTCGGAGAAGTGGGGACAACACCAAACATGGCCTAGCCATGTCATAGGACACGACCATATTTCAAGCTATTCTTTCCTTGCTTCAATCTAGGGCATGGCTAAGTTATGTTCCTAGAGGGGGCTTTTCTTTTAGCTTCTCCTTAATCTAAATATGCTTTGAATTTTCACTTTCATCCTCCTTTTTGAGCCTTCTTGCTAACCTACATAGAAAGATACAAAACAAAGCAGTACCAAGGGACAAAATACTAAACCAAAACAAAAGGAGCAAAGAAATCACAAGTTAATAACAAATCAAGAGATTAAAATCAACATAATATTACGTATTTTACCTGCTTATCAACTCCCTCATGCTTGAATATTTGTTTATCCTCAAGCAAATCATAATACATGAATGCACACTAGGAAGGGGAGAATGTATAATTTTAATTCAAACAAGCAAATGTGATACAACTAATTTATTCACCCAATTAGCATGACATCAATAGATACATGAGTAAGCATTCAATGATTAGTCTTTACTCGCCTAATATCAAACCTTGATTCTTGTATTATATGCCTCACCTTATTGTTACTATAATTTTGATGCACCAAAATGACTCTCAAGGCACTCAAGTAAGATCCTCATCCTTTAGATCTCCTGATATTGCCTTGCCCTTTTTATTTACTTATTTAATCATCATTTTTTTTCATTTTTTATTTTTTTTTATTATTTTTTTTAATAAATACATTTTATGCTCCATTTCACTAAGGTACAGGCATTTAGGTACTCATACCAAAGGCTTTTTTGAAACTTGAAAATTAGGTACTCAAAATGAAGACCTTTTTAGGTTTAAACACCCTCATTCTTCACTTCTCCCTAACTTCACACTTTCATAATGCCGAAAGTCATAAAATGCTTGCAAATTATAGTACAATAGATAAGGTATATTTATAGAAGCCTAAGGTTCAATTCTAGGAAAGAAAGACTAAATTAAGAATGCTTAATTCAATGTCTATCTCATATCAAGCTTTCACATGTTTAAAACTAGTTATTACTACATCAACTCATTGGAAAGGTTATTAACCTTGTGATTAACAAAAATAAAACATAACTCAAAATGAAAAGTGACTACAAACTAATACTACAACTATTTTCACAAAATAAACCAAAGGCCAGAAAGCAACTACCCATATCTTAAATCCTATGAAAAGCTTACTAACTTATTGGTCTTCAGGTGGTGGCGGTGGAGGGTATTTATGCTTTAAGTGCCAGTTGTACAAGCTCTGCATTATTTGTTGCATAGAACCCATCATTGTTTCCATGGAACCCATTGTTGCTTGCATGAAGTGCAAGGTGGTCCTTTGGTTATGTTGTTCCTCTTCAATCCAACTAAGTTGTAAGTTTAGTAGCTCTTGATCACTGGGTTAAGCGTGGGAGGGACTCTCAAAGTTAAGTTGATGGGCTAGGGGTTGTGGTGGGGGTTCTACTTCTTCTTTATCATCTTTATCTTTAAAGGCTCTTTGAAGCGAATAACACCAATTAGCTTCATTAGTGACAGTAGTGCGATCGGGGTTGGAAAGGTGAAAAAGGTCTCCATGAATGAAGCCAATCCTCGAATTCTCTCTTGACAATTAATTTCATATGCAAACAAGATTCTATGTCAATCCTAGAGTTTCCAAGTAAAGGCTATAAATCTGAAATTTGTTTATCCAACCCCAAGCCTCGAGCAGTTGCTGTTACCAATCCCCCTATCACAACCTTTCTATGCAATACATTTCTCACTTTTTGCATTTGTTAGGCCATGAATGCCCCAGTGTCAACCTAACTATTATTTATCATAGCCCATAAGAAAAATAACTCTCATTAGCTTGCAACCTCATCACTTTCAGCTCTACCAAAGACAGTATGTGTCATGACATGCTGAATGTATCTAAAATAAAGGTTGCAAATCAATGAGGCTTTTGATTGTGATGCATTATACTGCCCCCTAATGGTAATTGATGTTCAAAATAAACTTGCTCGAAAACTTAGGGGAACAGCTTTAAGACCGCCAGGAGGTAGTCTAAATAAATCATTGAATTAGGCTAATGATAAAGTATAGTCTTAGTTGAATAATCTAAAAGTTATTTGGCCTTATTCGACCTCATGGCCTCCAAACAAGACTACATTAAAAGAACTAAAAAATTCTAAGGTCATTCATGCATAAGTGGGGTAACGCATTGTAATGAAAACAACTATCCAATTCGATCAAACAGGTAGTGGATGTCATCGAGTAATCCCAATTATTCTAGACATACCTCATTAACATATCGGGTACTCAGCATTCTCCTTTACTAATTGATCGTATTGTTTACATTAATCATCGTCAATAAAGATGATTCCAAATTCATTAATTTGATGATGTTGTTGATTAATAAGATTACCTCATCCTCTACGAGCTTGGTCGATTCAGGAGGAGGAAGCTTGGCCAATTCTAGATCTTTTGGGAGCCATTAATCTGACAAAATTTGTCAAGTTCTTGCACAACAATGCTTGTAACAACAGAATATCCTCTTTGTTAGCACAAAAAAATTGCAATAGCACCAAAATGTTCTCTCTTGTTCAAAGGTTGCAAAACTTCATAGTGCGGAAATTCATAAGGCAACAAAAATTCAAGCACAATAGTAATTTATATTGTATCAGCAAAAATTCAACATAAGCAAAATTAGACAAAAAAATGAGGGGAATTATGCAGTAAAAGCAGCAAAAAACCAGCAGAAACAATAGATAGCAAATATCAGTAAAATAAAAAAAATCAGCAAATGATACCTTTCCCTTTCGTTTGCATTAATGTGCTCCTCTCTTCAGCACCTTCAAGGGCTCCTCTATCTGATAGAACTCAAAGATAAGGGAGAAGGAAGGTGGAGGATGAAGGATGGGAGAAGGGAGAAGGAGGTGGCAGTGAAATGGCCAAAATAGGGAGATAGATAGAGGAATAAAGGAGGTAAGGTGGTGTTTGGGTTGAAATATAGGTGAAATTTAGCTAGAAGTGGAGGGGAGATAGCGGAGAAAGGGAGAGAAATAGAAGAAAAATGAAGGGGAAGTCATGTTTAGGGTTCAACGCGAAACACGACATGTCGGCATGTATAGCCTGGTGCCCAAAACACGGGCGTGCTATGGAACATAGGCAGGCTATGTTTGACACTGGAAGCCTTTCTGCACTCTTCTTTTTTTATCATTTTTTTTATCATTTTTCATTTTTCATTTTTTTTATTTTTTTGGGTTTTTTTTGCTACATGATGCTTGGAACATAGGGATGTCTTGGAACACGGGTAGGCCATGTTTGGGGCTAGCATTTTTTGCTCCATGGGGTACTTGGAACACGATTGTGTCCTGGAACACACCCTAGTCATGTTTGAGGCTGCTACTCTTTTTCTTGCTCAAAATATTAGTGACTTCTGCATCAAAAATCTCTCTTTAAATGATGCTTGGCACATAGAGATAGACTTGCAATTCACCACCAATAAATTTCAAAATTTTCAATACTAAAAGATGAAAATTGTAAAGTAAAGATAAACTAAAAACTGAAAAGAGAGGAAAGACAAATAAGTAAAAATAAATACCATAAAATTAAATATGGGTTGCCTCTCAAGAAGTGCTTATTTTAAGTCCTGAGCTCGACTCCTTTGGTAGTATCATTTGGTTGAAAAGAGCTCAGAGAGAGTATAAGTGACTCTCTTCTTAATTGGTTCTCCTACTAAGTAATGTTTGAGATGTTGGCCATTAAACTTGAAAGATCCGATTGTTTCACTCTAAATTTCAACAGCCCTATATGGAAGGACTTGACGGATTTGGAAAGGGCCAAACCAATGAGAATGAAGCTTACTTGGGAAGAGTTTTAACTGAGAATTGAAAAGCAGAACCTAGTCTCCTACTTGGAATTCTCACATTAGAATATGCTTATCATGCCAGCTCTTTGTTCTTTCCTTGTGCAACCTTGCATTTTCATAAGCATCAAGTCTCAATTCATTAAGCTCATTCAGTTGGAAAGTCACTTTTTTCCAATGCACTTTAGATCAAAGTTAAGAGTCTTGATCGCCCAATATGCCTTATGTTCCAACTCAACTGGCAAATGACAAGACTTCCCATATTTTAACCAAAATAAAGTGGTGCCTAGGTGAGTTTTATAAGTAGTTCGGTAGGCCCACAATGCATCATCAAGTTTTGAAGATCAGTCCTTCCTCACTCTAGAGACCTTTTTCTCAAGAATGCTCTTGATCTCTCTATTAGAGACTTCAACTTAGCTATTCATCTAGGGATGGTATGTCAGTGCCATCTTGTGAGTTACTCCATATTTCTTCAAAAGGGATTCAAATTGACGCTCAGTAAAATGTGAACCACCATCACTGATAATAGCTCTAGGGATTCCAAACCTTGAAAAGATTACCCTCTTAAAGAACTTAGCTACCACTCTGGCATTATTGGTAGGGGATGCTATGGGTTCCACCCATTTTGACATATAGTCCAGTGCCACTAGGATGTACTTGTTTCCATAAGACGGTGGAAAAGGTTCCATGAAGCCCACTCCCAAAACATCAAATACTTTTACCTCTAGAATATTATTCAAAGGCATTTCATTTCTTCTTGAAATATTATCGATCCTTTGGCATCGGTCACAAGCTTTCACATATTTGTGGACATCCTTAAAGAGTGAAGGCTAATAGAACCTGGCTTGAAGGATCTTAGTGGCATTTTTTGAAGTACTAGTGTGACCACCATAAGGTGAATCATGGCAATGAAAGATGACACTAGTTACCTCTCCTTTAGGGATAGACCTTTGAAAAACACCATCCACACACCATTTGTATAAGCAAGGTTCATCCCAATAGTAGGATTTAATATCTGAGAAGAACTTTTTCCTTTGTTGATAACTCAATCTATGAGGTAGGATTCCACATGCAAGGTAGTTAACAAAGTCGGCATACCAAGGAGCTTCAATGTTGATGATGGCAAGGAGCTAGTCATTAAGGAAGGAGTTATCGATAGGTAGTTCATCTTTTGCATCCTCAATTGATTCTTGCCTTAACCTTGAAAGATGATCAGCGACTACATTCTTAATTCCTTTCTTGTCCCAGATCTCTAAATCAAATTCTTACAAGAGAAAGATCCACTAGATTAACCTTAGCTTGGCCCCTTTTTTGCCCAGAAGGTACTTGATAGCAGCATGGTCTGTATACACAATAATCTTAAACCCTAACAGGTATTGGCAGAACTTATCAATCACAAAGACCACCGCCAATTGCTCCTTTTCTATGGTAGAATAGTTGACTTGAGCTTCATCCAAAGTTTTGCTTGCATAATAGATAGCATAAGGTGTCCTATCCCTTCTTTGTCCAAGAACCACTACAACAGCATAGTCACTAGCATCGCATATAATTTCAAAAGGAAGACCCTAGTCGGGGGGTTGCATGATTGGTAGGATATTAAGGCCTCTTTCAACTTGTAAAAAGCATCAAGACAATCATTATCAAAGATAAAAGGATTATCTTTAACAAGTAAATTAGTTAAAGGCTTTAAAATTTGAGAAAAGTCTTTGATATAACACCGGTAGAAACCCGCATGGCTTAGGAAACTTCTCACTCGCTTGACATTTGAGGGCTGGGGCATACTTTGGATAGCCTCAATCTTAGCTTTATTTATTTTAATTCCCCTTTCAGACACTAACTGCCCAAGCACTATGCCCTCTCTTACCATGAAGTGACATTTCTCCCAATTCAAGACAAGGTTCACCTCCTCACATCTTTGTGAAACCTGGGTTAAATTACTTAAACAATGATCAAATGTGGTGTTATAGACTAAAAAATCATCCATAAAAACTTCCATGATGTGCTCAATGAAATCAGAAAATAGGCCATCATGCACCTTTGAAAGGTGGCCGGTGCATTACAAATACCAAATAGCATTCTCCTATAGGCGAAGATGCCATAGGGATAAGTAAACATGGTCTTTTCTTGGTCATTTAGATGGATAGGAATTTGAAAGAACCCTGAATATCCTTCTAAATAACAAAAGTAAAAATGCTTGGCTAACCTTTCTAACAATTGATCAATGAATAGGAGAGAGAAATGGTCTTTTTGGGTGGCTTTGTTCAATTTTCTATAATCAATGCGCATGTGCCAACTTGTGACCATTCTAGTGGGGATCAATTCATTATTGTCATTCTTGATGATGGTCATACCCTTTTTTTTAAACTAATTGAACCAGGCTCACCCATTCACTATCGAAAATAGGGTAGATGATACTTGAATCAAGTAATTTAAGCACCTTCTTTTTTACTGCCTCTTTCATGTTTAGATTTAAATGTCTTTGGTGGTCTGTAGAGGGCTTATGATCATCATCAAGCAAAATACGATGCATACAAATAGAAGGACTAATCCCCTTGAAATCATCAATACTATACTCAATGACTTTTTTATGCTTTCTAAGGACCTTGAGCAATTTATTAATTTCATCATCACTTAGATTTGCATTTATGATCACAGGGTGAGCAGAGTTGGGACTGAGAAATTCATACCTCAAGTTGGAAAGGAAAGGTTTTAGTTCTACCTTTGGAACTTTGTCTTTCTCCATGGTGGTGTGTTTTAGATCCACTTCCAATTTCTCAGCTTTTACTTTTATACAAAAGACAGGGCTCTCATCAAGCAGCTTAGTAAATATGGTAGCTTCAATGTTCTCATCATAAAAGGAAGAACTTTTCACAAGACAAAGCTCAAGAGAATCAATGGAATAATGACTCATTATGTCTTCTCTCATAATTTGCTCAATTAAATCAATCTTACAACATGAGTTCTCAAGAGAAGGGTATTTCATAGCAAGAGCCGAATTAAATTCAATCTTTTCATCCCCTACATTTAAGGAAAGCTTTCCATTCTTAACATCAATAATAGCACCAATAGTGGCAAGGAAAGGTTTTCAAAGAATGATAGGGATTTGAGTATCCTTTTCCATTTCTAAAATCACAAAATCAACAAGGATGAAGAGTTTACCAATTTTTAGAGGCTCATCCTCTAAGATACTAATCGAATATTTAATGGATCAGTCTACCAATTGTAAGGAGAGAGTAGTCAGCTTTAAGTCACCCATCTAGAACTTCTTGCAAATGGAAAGAGGCATGAGGCTCACACTTGTGTCGAGATCACACAAGGCACAATTAATGTGTATATCACCGATGAAACAAGGAATAGAAAAACTTTCGGGCTCTTTGAGTTTGGGTGGTAACTTGTTTGGGATGATTACACTGCATTCTTTAGTCAAGGAAACTGTGGCATACTCCTCAAACTTCCTCTTGTTAGATAGGATCTCCTTTAGGAACTTGGCATAAGAAGGCATTTGTGAAACAATTTCCAAAAAGGGAATATTGATATGCAGCTTCTTGAGAACATCCAAAAACTTCCCATATTGTTTCTCTAGTCTTGCCTTGGCCAATCTTTGAAGGAAGGGGATTGGTGGCTTATATGACTTAGGAGGTGTGTACTTGAGTTTTTCTTCTTTTTGACCCTTCATTTCTTCCTCTTCTCTAGCATCAACCTCCTTGGGTTTCTCAATCTCTACTCTAGGCTCATCATCTCTTACTTTCTCTTCGCTTATTTTAGGCCCTTCTAATTGCTTCCCACTTCTCAAGATAATAGCTTTGCAATGTTCCCTTAGGTTCTCAAGTTAAGCTGGAAGTTTACCCAAACTTCAGGTTGAAGAACTATCTTGTTGGGCAATTTGGGTCTCTATCATCATGTTATGTGTGGCCAGTGAATCAACCATGGAAGATAGTTCTTGATAGCCTCACTTATGGTCTGATTTTGTACCCTAAATTCCTTATTTTACTTGGTTTAGGCCATTACAAAGTTCTCCATCAATGTCTTAAGGTTGGATTTTGGTAGGAGTGGAGGGTTAAAAGGTTTTTGGGGTTAGAAACCAGGGGTTGCCTAAAATTGTTTTAAGGAGTGGGGTTTGGATTTGACCAGTAGGAGAAGTTAGGATGATTCCTCCAGCCTGAGTTATATGTATTAGAAAAAAGGTTATTTCACTGGGAAAAGTTGTTGACAAAATTTACTTGCTCACTATCTTGAGGAGAAGGATTTCCCAATTGACACTCAGTAGCAGTATGACTAACACATCCATAAATTTCACATGAAACACTGGAAGAGCCAACTGCATTCACACTTAACTTGTCAAGTTTCTAAAAAAGAGCATCTACCTTAGAAGACAAATGGTCTAGTGCATTAATTTCATACTTCTCCAATGGTTTCTTTGGTGAAGCTCATTCACTTGACTATGAATAATGATTCAGAGCCATATCCTCTATAAGAGTGTACACTTCATCTACAATCTTGTTCATGAGTGCTCCTCCTGCAGTGGCATCTATTGATATACGGGTATTATCTATAAGCTTATTGTAGAAGGTATGGACAATTAACCACTTTTCTAATCTATGATAGGGACATAACCTTAGAAGTTCTTTGAACATTTCCCAAGCTTCATACAATGACTCTCAATCTCTTTGACCAAAAGTTGTAATTTGGTTGTGGAGTTAAGCCATCTTGCTTGGAGGGAAGTATTTGGCTAAGAAAGCTTGTGATAATAGTTGCCATGTAGTAATGGATCTAGCTGGCAAAGAATACAACCAAGCTCTAGCCTTGTCCTTTAGAGAGAAGGGTAACAATCTTAACCTAATAGCATCTTGAGAAACTCCATTGAGCTTCAATGTATCACAATACTCAAGGAAGACCGATAAATGAAAGTTTGGGTCTTTGGTAGGAACCCTCCAAACTGATTTTGCTGAACTTTTTGGAGAAGTGAAGGCTTCAATTCAAAATTGTTGGCCTCTACAATAGGTCTAACAATGCTTGGACTTAGGCCTAGGGTATCTAGTGCAATGAAGTCCTTCAATGAATAGTTATTTTGTTGATCCATGGCTAGATATGTTGATTGGCCTTGTCTCCTTTGTCTCTTCCTTCTATAAAGTATCTTTTCAACTTTAGGATCAGACTGAACAAGATTCTCAAGAGCTCTTCGCATAAAAGGGAAACACACCTATGAAATGGAAACAAGGAGCAATAATAGCAAAATAAAAGAAAAGATTTAGTCTAGCTATATTGCAAAACACACTAATATTGACACCAAATGATCCCTGGCAACAGTGCTAAAAACTTGTTGTTATATTTCTGCAAGCACATGGTGTAATTGTAGTAAACACTAGCAAGTACGAGTCGAATCCCACAAGGACCAAGATATCAATTACTAGAGTTTTGCAATTCAAGCTATCTAAATCAATAAAGGATGTTAAAGATATGAAAGAAAACTAATCAGAAAGTGACACTTAATTAACAAATGAATTTCAATTGTAAAAGCCTAGGATTGGGGTTCACCACACTCATGGTCTTCAACAAGTGGTGCAAATTCTTCCTCTTGTGATCACTTGGATAATCGAGGATGGTTTAGCGTAAGTTAATTACTAGCCTCTTTTGAGGTCTAGTAATAATACTTAAATTAATCTAATTGAAGCTACTTTCATGGATTAGATTAATTTAAGCCCTTTAAGATCAATGCCAACCAATTCAATCCTAAAGGAACTTAATCTACTTTCCTTATTAAAATTTCCTTAATCAACTATTAGGATTTCGGTAATAATATTCTCCTTTTGATACTTCAATTATCTACCTAAAATTAGGGAAAATGGTGGCCAAACATTTTATTAAACACTTGGCAGGCATAATCGTTGAATCGATTAATACCAAATAATTACAACAGGAAATCAATCGATATAGCAACAAGGGACCTTAAGTGGATTAGTCTCAATCCTAGAATAAAAATCTACTCACTCATAATAGAAATTAAAATTAGATTCATCATTAATGAATACTTCATAATATCCAAATACAAATACATAAAAACAAGGATAAAGATTGGAAAAGATAACCAAAGTGCCAAGTGATGAAATGAACTTGAATCTTTACAAAAGCTTTAATCCTACAAGAATCCCTGACAATCGACTTAGAAATGGAAAACCTAGCTAGCCTATCTGAAAACTCTCTCTCCCCTTGGTGGTTGTGCACAGAATGGCTTAAATAGTAGGGTAGCAAATCCCAAAACATGGCCATATCCTGTGACACAACTAAGGCATGTTTCGAGCTAGAAACAGAGAAATTCAGAGAAGTGGAACAGCACCAAACATGGCCTAACCATGTCATACGACACGACTATGTTTTAGGCTATTCTTTTCTTGCTTCAGTCTAAGGCACGGTTGAGTTGTGTTCCTTGCAGGGGCTTTTCTTCTAGCTTCTCCTTAATCTAAATATGCTTTGAATTTTCACTTTCACCCTCCTTTCTGAGCCTTCTTACTAACCTATATAGAAAGATACAAAATAAAATAGTACTAAGGAATAAAATACTAAACCAAAGCAAAAAGAGCAAAGAAATCACAAGTTAACAACGAATCAAAAGATTAAAATCAATATAATATTACGCATTTTGCTCACTTATCAGGCACCAGCGCCAAGAGGCACTTGAGAACATCGTGAGGGAGTTGGCTAATATGGTGAAGGCACTAGCACAGGCACTGGCACAAGCCCAGGGTGTGCAAAGACAAATTGAGGTTGTCACACCCGGAAGAGGGGTCCAACAACTAGGAGCTCAGCAAGAGGGGCCCGTAAGAGTATAACGCTAGCGAGATGGCTCAATCCACTCATCCAATTCATAACTAAGATTAAAAGCCTCTCAGGCTTGCAAGGATGAAGAAGATGATCAAAGACCTGGGAGTTCGCATCACAAAGGAAGCTCGGATAAGACTGATCATAGACGAAGGTCGAATCGTTACTCATCTGGTCACGAAAATAGTAGGAGGCATAAAACCTCAGATCGCCATTTCCATGACCAAGGAGGTAATAAGAGTTAACAAATCACCAACCATCGGTCCAAGACTCAGGACCCATTGATTGAAAAGTTGCTTCAGAGGGTGAGACAACTAGAGAAATGGCCTGTAACTTAGAGCAGTTAGGACTGCTATAAGGAGAGGACGCCATTCACCAAAGAAATTGAAACAAAACCTCTTCCTCAAAGGTTTAAGGTCCCTAACATCTCACCATATGATAGGAATAGTGACCCATACAACCACTTAGACACGTTTAATATCCAAATGGATCTCCAAACCGCTAATCCATTGGTCAAATGCCACATTTTCTCTGCCACCCTTGGAGAAATACCCAGGACATGGCTCAAGATCCTTCCTACTTGCATCATTCATAGTTGGGAGGAATGCCAAACAAGATTCCTCCATTAATACAAAGCGCTAAAAAGGTAACTCACACCGTCCTGCCACCTTACGATAATCTTTTAACAGAAAGATGAATCATTAAAAGATTACATTATTCAATTTAAGCACGAGGTCAACAACATGGAAAACCTTTAAGATGAGAGCATCCTCACAGCCATCTTGGCTGGGCTCTATAAGGATGGCAAGCTCTATGGGAGCATATACAAGTCTCTAGTAAAGGACGAAGGGGAGTTTATGAGTGAGCAGCCAAAGAGATTAGGTAGGAACAAACTTTTGGCCTGAAGAAGCCTAATCAGAAAGACGAACCAGGTGGCTCTAATTGGGGCAAGAAAAGAAATAATGGTAGGAGCAACAAGGGAGGTCAAAAAGGTGGTGCTGATAGTCAGGTCACGAAGAAGGCCAGGGTGAGCAACAACTGAGCCAAGGTCACTACGACAGCACAAACAGAATTTTTGCAATGAAGTGGGACAATGAAGACTTTAGGAGGCCCAAGCCCTTAAAAGCTCCCCTCGAGTGAAGAAATAGAAACATGTTTTGTACCTATCATAATGAGGTTAGGCATAATACTCCAAACTGTTAGGCGCTTAAGGATGCCATTAAGGACCTCATTAAGAGAGGTTACTTGAAGGATTATGGGGTAACGCCTTTAGGATAATGAGCTTTATAGCCTCAACAACTTATCCAGCATCAGCATCAACAAGTCTCTGACCACGAGGAAGCACCCTTGATTAAAACCATATTCACCATCCATGGTGGATCGTACATTGCTGGAATGTCAAAGAGGTAACATGAATAGTATGAGCAAAAGGTGGGTCATGTTCTACTCACAAGGCATGATGAAGCTGGAGGACTAGCAAAAAAGGCCAGAACGAGCTCTGTTTACATCACCTTTATTAGCGAAGATGCTCGACGAGTACATTTTTTGCACAATGATGCACTGGTCATCCAAGTCAGAATTAGCAATGTTGAGGTGTGAAGAATCATGGTTGACACAGGCAGCTCGGTGAACATGATGTTCAAGTAGTGTTTTAACCAAATGGGCACAGACCTTGACCAGCTTCAGCCTTCCTTAGAACTTCTTTTTGGCTTCATGGGAGATCCAGTGGTACCAGAGGGGCAAATTAGACTTTCAATTACCCTCGGAGACCCAGACTACCAACCCACAGCCCTAACTAATTTTCTAATCATTGATTCTCTATCAGCGTATAATGTGGTGTTAGGGCGATGACAGGCTGCCAGGGCTAGTCAAATTAGAAGATTTATAAGCCGGATTACCCTATGCTTCTTGCAGTATAAGGTAGCCTAGGTCAAGCCCTTGGATCCTCTACTATTAACAATCAAATTAAGAGATGAATAATGGGGGTTGGTTGTAGTAGCAAAATTGACAAGAAACAATAAAATAAGGGTTGTAACAGAATGTAAATCAGAACCAGTCCAAAGGGGTTTACTAAACTTAAGATT
>JANHAO010013545.1:0-15786 GCA_026873985.1 Saraca asoca
TTTTAATTGTAAGAAAAAAGGGACATTGAGGGGCCTGATAAAAAAGTTATATGCCCTACAATTTATATTATTGAAAGTCTATCGGCTGTCTTATTATAGCAGCCTGACCCACACAGTAGACAACGGTACTAATAATTATAAATAAGCATATAATTGCTGTGGAAGAAATCGGGTTTACGTGTTTTTTCCTTTCCACTTTTGACTAAAATGTGAGGCAAAACTCCATTGTTTTCTAATGGCTCTTTTTACTAAGATGGGTCACTGGTTTACGTGTCAGAGTCTTTCTTTCGTGAGAAGAAACTTGTCCAAGCATATATGCCAACAATGAAAGAAAACAGACATTGCCAACACATAAAAAGAGTGTGATCGAGTGAGATCGCAGCAAATGTCAACATCAAGCCCGAATGATTTAAGTAAAATTACATGATTCAAATATGCTGCATATAATAAATAGGTTTATTATCACATTTTTAAGAGATAAAATTTCATTTTTTTTTTGAAATACAAGATGCATTTAGAGTGGATCATTATCTCTAATTCTTATACTGTTAATTTTTGTTAATAATTATGAGAAAGAAATAGTTTTTGTGAATGTAAATATATTCTATTTACAAAATAACTCCTCATTATAAGCATTTATAAACAAATGGAATTTATATATATATATATATATCTTTCCCATATCAATTGATACCAAAAAAAAAAATTTGAGATGATAATTTATAAATACTAATTACATACTGTTTACCACACACGTATTGATGCACATAACAAAGCTTGAATGGAATGAGTCTAATTAATTTTAATAAATAATTAATTTTAACTAAGGTTTTTTTGTATGTGCAATAATATAATGATAAGATTAACAATTTTGTTTATGAAACTATAATATATTGATAAAATGATTTTTAGATTATAAAATAATTATAATAATTTTTTAATAATATTTTGTTTATATAAATTTATTTTTTGTTATATTATTAAAAATAAAATTATATATATTTTAAAAAGATAAAATTATCTAAATAAAATATTATTTAAATATTATTATAATAATTTTTATAATTTAAAAATTATTTTATGGCCATTACAAGGATAGAATTGTAAATTTAATCATATATAATTCAAGTGAATGTCTACATCAATGCTTGTTATTCGGAAAAGAAATTAGGTCTTTTGGTATCCGACAGGGAAAGGGGTTGGCATCTATCTCTCATTGATAAAGCAATCGCACCATGAACTCAGAATAATATCTTCCTATTGCGTCAAAGGCCCTAATATCTTTAATCTACTAGCTTTATGGAAATTAACTTGGGAGTGCTGAAGGTTATCTGCATGACGGTTTACTCCTTTCCCGCTGATTCCACTTTGTTTGAACCAATTCTTTAAGAAGAGTTCATTTCAACTAAAAAATAATTTCAGTTGATTCACAAACCCTCTGATGTTTCAACTAATATTAAAAATAATTATTTCAATTATTTTAGAAATAAATTTTATTAGTTAAAATATATTAAAGATATATAAAATTTATTTAAAAAATAAATTTCAAAATTTTTATAATAAATAAAAGATTAAGATAAAAATATAAAATTATTAATATAACATATATTTTATATGAAATAAAATAAAATCTAATAAATTTTTGAATGAATTTAAAAGATTTTGCAATAACATAAATATTATTAAAATAAGAATGATAAATAAAATAAAATACAAGTTTTTGTCATTTAAATTCAAATGTTATTTTAAAAATATTTCAAAATTAAATCTCATTTTTTATTGATTCCGAAAGAGGTTAATGAACTGGGAGTGAAACTCTTAAACGCATAAGAGTCACTATATATAGGAATAAAAACGTTTTTAATTCCTAATCCCGCAAACAACCCTAAGTCTCATCGGGAGGCGGAATTAGAAAATTTTTCTTAAAACCAAAATCCTCACATATATAAAAGAGTTGTTGAAAATATTATTAAATAAATTAAAAATAAAAATAATTATTTATAATATTTTTAATTTTATTTCAAAATTTTATGTACTAATATATTAAATATTTTCAATCAAATGACTATTATTGTATTACGCCTAATTAATCTAAGTGACTAAATGGATAAAAGTTAAATTAGAAATCATGAGTTTAAATGTATTAGTATCTTTTCTATATGATAGAAATAATTGTTGTGAAAATTCATAAGAAAAGGTTGCTTAAAAAATAAATGTAAAAGATATAAATTATTTGAATATGATAAATTTTTTAATGAAAATTTAAAGTATATTGACATAAAATTATCAAGTACAAGTATATATAATTCAAGAAAATGAGAAGTAACATCATTTAAGATCCATTTATATAATATAATTAAGAAGATATTATTTTATATATACTTATTTCAAGATTTATATATAACAAGACTCCTAATAATAATTATATGTGGTAAGTAAGTAATATAATCTATTTAAATATTAATTTAAAATCATTTTCAGGAGTTAATAAATGTTAAAAAATTTGAATATGATAATCTTTTAAAGGAGAAATAAATAATAAAAAATATGATATAATATAAATAATTAATAATTAATATTCTATCAATTTTTTAAAAAAATTGATTTAAAATTTTCAAAAATTTAGAATACTAAATATATAACATGTACATAGATAGGGATGCTAAACGGACCGGTCCGCGCGGACCGGACTTGGTCCGCGCAGATGCGGGCCTAAACGGACCAAGTCCGTTTAAGCTCGTATTTAAGCGAACCAACTTTTACTTGGTCCAGTTCGTAAAAAAATGTGGATCGG
The DNA here is from genome assembly GCA_026873985.1 of Saraca asoca. Taxonomy (NCBI): domain Eukaryota; kingdom Viridiplantae; phylum Streptophyta; class Magnoliopsida; order Fabales; family Fabaceae; genus Saraca; species Saraca asoca. The sequence continues at coordinate 2,795 of JANHAO010013545.1, forward strand.
TCCGCATGATCCGTGGACTTTAAGCTGTTTTATTACTAAATTAATCGGTTCGTGCGGATCGGACTTGGTCCCCATAAATGTGGGCCTAAACGGGCTTGATCTGTTTAGGCCTGCATTTAAACGGATCAAATTTTGCTTGACGCAGTCCGTAAAAAAATACAGACCTATCCGCAAGACCCGTAGATCGACAGTCCATTTAGCACCCCTGTACATAGGTACGTGCGAGCCCAAGTCGCAAGAATGCCGTCCCTGCTGATTGTAATTTAAAATTAAAGATTTTCTTGGATATGGGAAGGCTTAACAAAGGACACTCCGACGTTATGAGTAGAGAGAGAAGCTAACAACCAAAGGAGGAGAGGGCAAGAAATACAAGAAAAAGTAGTGCAAGCACTTAGTCTATTTATTTTATAATTAAATAAAATGAATTTGACTATCATGTTGATATGAGTGGTTATTTAATAATAAGCATTACTGCATTAGCCTTTTTTTTATTATGTAAGTTTTATAATGAAATGCTCGGTTTTAAATTTATTTATTTATATATAAAAATTATAATTTTAAATAAAAAAATTTTAAAATATAAAATATTTTTTATAGAATTTATAAAAATACATTTGTACACCAGATTTCAATTAAAGTAAGTTTCAAAGAATAACCCTGGCCTTTAAAGCTCATTTTGATTTGTTTGGTACGGGGTGCATATACAGTGTCGGTGCTCTCTTCTCGCTAATTTGACTGCAGAAATAATTTCAGGTAGTGAAAAAGTAGAGATGCTTAAAGAAATATTCTCGGGGGATTCGTTTAGTTTATATATAGATTTTTGTAGAAAGTTGAGCTGAACTTTTTTAGAAAATAAATTTTATTTATAAATTTTTTAAAAAGTATTTAAAATTATTGAATTGATAGTAAAAATTAAAAATTTTGGTAAGAAATTCTTCTTAAAGAAGGTTGGTAACTAACTTCCAATATTTTATAAGAAGTAAGGCTCTATTTGTTTTGACAAAAACCATCTTTTAAGAAATGTTAAGGACAAAATCTGGTAAGAGGTATAAGTTCGCTGTTACTTTAAACTGTAAGTTGAAGAAGTGAGCTAATGGAAATGAAGGAGGAAAAGGAGGAGTATAGCAAACACCAGAAACTTTTATTATGATTTGGCTAAAGTCAGATTGGCCCCTGCGTCCACGATGGATTATATTAACCTTGTGTGATGGCTTTTTTATATAACTCAATGGAAATATAGTATCTGTGCTCTCACTATGTTACTATTTCGACAGAGTGTCTACATGCAATTTTTTCACTATATTTTTACAGTGGCCTTCTCCTATTTATAGAATAGGGGAGAGTTACAAGTGTAATTTAATAAGTAACAAAATGATTATCTTTGCCGTATCAGGCAATAAATGCTTGATGTCTGATAATAAATGCTGGGTAAATCACTGTCAAACTATTGAGGGCTGATGTGTCGATTTTGGAGGCTAAGCTATCGGTTGGGAATGTATGCCCTCAGTTGATGATTAGGCTTTCGTACCCTTGCTCAGGTAGTTATCCTAGCGACCTGGACCTGTATTGGGTGACCTGCTGGCCACGGGGATTGATCTTGTCACTGGATCCATCTAGAGTGAGTTTGCTGAAAGATGGTCTGGACGCTATGTTTCATTCAGTGAGCTGGTGCCTTTCCTAGTGAGCTGGGTTCTCGCTTCGATCTAGGCCTACACCCTAAGTTCGCGGTTAGCGAGCTGATACCCTTGCTAAGTGACCTAAATTGTCAAGTGATTTGAGCCCTTTTTTAGCTGGGCTTGACTTTTTATTGGGCCTTGGCCAGTCTATTTTGCATAATCCAGAAAATATCCATAACATCAAGCCCTCCAACTCTTAGTTCGCTTTGCGAATTGGGAGTTGTAACCTGCTGGCAAGGTCTTTGCTCACAGTTTGTAGCATTGTCAAGTCTTTCATCTACAGTTCATTGTTTAGTTAAAAGTCTTTGCTCATAGCCTACCGTGCTATTATCTCAAACCTCAGCCTTTCATTTTATCTTCATCAGGCCATGCCTTCCATTGTTGATGCTTTCCAAGTGTTGGCGCAACAGTCTTGCTTTGTTGTGAATTGTTCAATTTGGTATAGTTGGATATCCTCTGGACTCTTTGGTGAAGTCATGCTCGTCTATATAAGGTGTAGGAAGTCCTCTTCTCTTTTTCTCAAAGTAGCCAAATGGGCACATTGGGTGATCCCCTCATATTTTTGAAGCTTTGCCCTTCATCTACTTGCTTTGAGGCGTGTATGGTTCATTGCATGAGACTGTGAGGCATGAATGGCCCACTGCATGTGGTTCTCATGGGGTATTCTTCCCTGAGAACTCTGGGAACTTACTTGTAACCTCCTCTTAGAGCTATCAAGTTTAGCTCTTACTTTTTTGCTCTTTTGTCCTCTAGCAAGCTAATTGCTTAGTTTTCGTCCATGGCCAAGAGTTGCAAGATGGAGGGAGGAGCTTTCAGCTTTGGAAGAGGCTTTGATAGAGGAGCTGGAACTGTCCAGTTTGCTTCCTAGCCTCGTGACTTGTTGCGGCTCAATCCTTTCAACTAGGTTCTCTTGTTTTCTTGTCTAATGGTGCTAGGTGTCTCTAGGCCTCCAGGCAGCTTGTAGAAGCTGAGGGATGCTTTCGTTGCTCAGGAGGACTAGGGAAAACTTGTGCAGCCTCTCTACTTGCCACCAATGTTGTCTCTCCCATTCAGGCATCTCAGGGGATGCTTGATTTGGATAAGTTATCGGCTCGGGCGAGGGAGGAGTTGGAGCTGTTCCTCCTGCATATTATGGCTGCAAGCTTGCTGGCATTCAGCTTTTCATTAGTCAATTGTAGGCTTGCTTCGACTTGTATTCTTGATCATAAGAGTTTGGTATTGAAGGCACTTCTTGGACGTAACCTGTGCAAGAGTTTGGTACGTTGTTAGATCTTCTTGGACACGAGATTTCATATTTTCCCACATAAGAGTTTGGTGCTCAAGGCACTTCTTGGATGTGGTTCGCACAAGAATTTGGTACATGGCTAGCACTTCTTGGACACGAGGTTTTGAAGTTGTCCATGCAAGAGTTTGGTGTCGAAGGCGCTTCTTGGATGGGGCCCGTATAAGAGTTTGGTGCATGGTTAGCACTTCTTAGACACGAAATTTCATATTTGCCTATGCAAAAGTTTGGTGCTCGAGGCACTTCTTAGACGCGACTCATGCAAAAGTTTAGTGCATGGCTAGCACTTCTTGGATACGAGGTTTCATATTTGCCTGTATAAGAGTTTGATGCTTAAGGCATTTCTCGGACGTGGCTCACGCAAGAGTTTGGTGCATGGCTAGCACTTCTTGGATGCGAGATTTTGAAGTTGGGAGTCATGACCTACCGCTTACGATCTACAATTCCATGTGTCATTTGGCATGCTTCTGCTTGCTCTATAGGTGACTCTTCGATTTCCCATAGCTAGGCTATCATGATTACTCCTACCTTTGTATGCGTGAGCACTGCTATTGTCAATTAACTATTGGCACCTACTGAACCATCAGATCATAGGTAGCTGGTTGGTTTCTAGATCCAACGGTGACGTCGCCTGCCTCATAAGCTAAATGGGCTTTTCTTTTCCCCTTACTTGCCATTTGAAACTTGAAGCTCCTAAACTCTCTCTGCTCGTTTCCTTCATCTACCGTTACAATCACTTTCTGTTATCTACTACCGTTGGTGTCATTTCGGTTCCCTGGTTGTTGCTTGAGTCCCATTCACTGGAAAGCATCTTCGTGTGCAATTTCAGACTTCCTATTTCAATTAGTCATGGTGAGTCTTTCTTTATTTTGCAATTTTTGAATTTCTCTGTTCTGTAGTCTCTATGAAGTTTATTTGCCATTGTTTGAGGGATGAGAGTTTTAGTTAAGGTTGATTGCTTATGTATTTTCTTTTTTGTTTGGTTCGATTCAACTAGTTGATTCTGTTAGCAGACTCTAGGTTCTCTGGTTATCATTTCGAGTCTAGCTTTTGCTATTCAGATTTTGTGGTTTGATCGTTGTTCTTTTTATCTGCTAGAATCTGGGTTGTAGATAGGCGATTCAGGGTGTGCATGGCTTGCCATATAGGAAGCTATTAGCCCTACCTTTTGGTAGGGTCTGCTTGTAGTGACCTGACCAATCTTTCTCCTTTATGTAGATGGGCGCAGGTTATGGACGTTGCCATCACTAAATTAGGAATGAAGATGATGAACCTGACTCCCCATCCTAGAATGTGGAGCTGGTATGGCATCTCAGTGAAGCAACCTCAAGGAGTGGCAAGGTTGTTAGGTATTTTACCGCTCGTCTTAGCCTCATTGGGGTTCAAGAAGTCACTGCAGATCCGTGACTTGATCCTTATGTGTTTAGTCTGCATGTTTTATCTATCTATTTTCATGAGCTTTAGACCGTAGCATAGACGTATCGGATCCCTAGGGGATGTAGCCTCATGATACCTTCTTCGTATGACTACACTTCCTATCTGCCCTGGGGGTTCATTGCTATTAGTTTTCTACACCTCATTATGGGACTTAAGTTTTCAATACACCTTTTTATTGTCAACTTTCTAAACAAAGTGAGACTTAGTCCAGCTCAGCTCATTCCAAATTCTTATACCCAGCTCATCTCTCTTGTGTTAATTTACTTAGGCAACAGTCTTACACCACCATAGATGGAGGTTCTATGTTACTTGTATAGCCTTAGGTGTGCGAGCACGTCGGATGGGCTCTATTACCTTATGGCTTGGCCAATGATGCACAAGAAGATCCTGCCACGAGGAGATGCCAAAGGGAAGTCTAATGTAGGGCATTATAAAACCCGTTGGTTTTATATCTCATGCCCCTTCCTACGCGATCTCAAAAATTTTAGATTTGTCCTTACTCTTGGTGAGCGAATTGAAGATATGTGAGTTTAATGACTTGTTTACATTTGCTTCTGATTTTAACTTATTTCTCATTTCGTAGATGAGAATGGCCAGAAACTAACTCTATAAGTTGAAGAGCTAGAATTCTTGGATCAGTTTGCTGCCTTGAACGATCTTGAAAATAACTTTTGTTTTAACGAGGACCTCCTTTGCTTTCATAAGCTCGCCCTAGCTAAAGGCATCAAGCTCACCAGGGAGATAAGAATTCATTGGGCAATAGAGGTTGATCCTACCAACTTTGAGGATTATGACAAGATAATGGAGCTCATTCTTAGGATGCCACCATCCAATGATGAAGAGATCTCTTCAGCTCTCAGTGCGATCATAGCACCTGATGTCGAAAGTTAACCCTTGGCTCTAGTGATAGCTCCTTTGCAAGGGCTAATTCCTACTCCTCAGCCTAAGGTAGTAGTCGTAATTGAGGTCACCACCCTTCTTGAACCTTTTGCTAAAAGATGAATGGTAGACAAGGGGAAGAAGAAGGTTGCTTCTCGTAAGCGAGCTGTGCTAAAGGCTAAAGTTGTGAAGCTATCCACCGGACCTAGCTCCAAGACAATGGAGTACATTAAGGTTCTTGTTGATAACATCAACACAATTTTAGGAACTCGTATCAAGATTCAGGTGCTGGAGTCTGAGGAGTTCTCCTTAGGGAGATTGGTGGGCTATGCAGCTCATCATGGCTTAGTGGTAAGTGAAGTCTTTTTATCTCGATTCTCTTATTTACTTTGTAATCTAACTTGGCTTTGATTTTTCAGAATTTGCTGACAATGATGAAAATGGATGAGGCACTCCAGGCCCATGATAAGGAGAAGGAGAGCCTTGAGGGTAAGCTAACTGTTGCTTCTGTTGAAGTGCTAGAATTGAAGGAGAAGGTCAAGAACATTAAGGCTACTTTGTCCTGCACAAAAGTAGATTACGAGGCCACCACGGTAAATCTTGGCCTAATAACTAACAATCTGGCCAAGACAAGGATTGACCTAGACTTATTTGTCCATCTGGTTGAGCAAGTGGTGAGATTGGCTGAGGCTGCAAAATAGCAGGCTGGCTCTATAGAAGAATGAGCTAAGGTGGGGGAGCAGTGAGCCAAAGTTGCTGAAAAGGAGTTAGAGGCTATTAAGAGGGAGGTTGCTCTCACGAAGGAAGAGGTCACTAAATTCAAGGCAAAGATTGTCTCATTAATAAAGAAGGTAGAAACCAAGACTTGCGCCGCCTTCTTTTTCACCTTATGGGAGTGACACCCAGAATTGGATTTCTCTTTTTTCAACCAGCAAGCTCTGAAGGCTGTTGAATGCTACAAGAGGAGGGTTGCTAGGGCTAGCTTTTACAAGAAGGGAGTGGACTCTGGTGCTGAAGTTTCTCTAGCTGGAGGCACTACCTAAAGGGAGAGTGACTCTCAAGTTGCTAAAGCTGTTGGTGCTCTAGTGGCGAATGTTCTTGACGCTCCTATTCCTAGTTCTCAACCTCAAGAGGGTCTAAGTCCTGATGCTCCAGCTTCTTAGGCTATGAGCCATGTAATTTTGTATTCTTTTTGAATTTTATATTGTATTTTTAAATTTTGTATGAATTTATTTCGTTAAAGGACCAAATGAATTCTTATTCATTTCTCTTCAATTTTCATGCTCGAATAGGTGAGACTTGATAAATTTTGGTGTGAGGATGAAAATTTGGTGAACTACTTTAACTGACACTTCTTACATAATACGTCACCTCTTGCGCAGAATTTTATTAAGACTTTTATTCTATATATATTAAAATTCAAGGAATTACATGTGTTTACACTTATTGAGTAGTTTTTCACAAATATTAGGGCTTTATTGATAATAACGGTGAAAATGTTTAATGTTCCAGGCTCAAAGAAACTTTGTCCCTTTCATATCTACCAAATGATAAACCCATTGCCCATAATTCTCTTAATAAGATATGGGCCCTCCCAGTTTGGCCCCAAGGTCCCCTCACTGGCTTTGCACACTCTCGAAAGAATAAGATGTAGAATGAGATTGCCAGGCTTATAACTCTAAGCTCACACCTTTCGGTTATAGTACCTTGTGACTCGCTATTGGTAAATTGCGATCTTAAGGCAGGTTTCTCCCTTGTCCCTTCTGCAAGGTCCAGATTCATGGCGAGCAGTTGATCAGTGTCTCTTGGATTGAAGGTAATTTTTCACTGAGACACTATTTCAAGTTCTACAAGAATCATCGCTTCGCACCTGTATACCATCAAGAATAGGGTTTCTCTTGTGGCATTACACACTGTGGCCCTGTAAGCCCATAGTACCTTCAGTAGTTTGTCTACCCATTCCCCCTTCTTAGCCTCTAACTTCACCTTCAAGATTCATTTGATATTCTTGTTAACGGCTTCAACTTACCCGTTGGCTTGTGGATGATCTATGCCTGAGAAGCTTTTCATGATTTTAAGGTCATTGTAGAACTTGATGAACTGCTCACTATTAAATTGGGTCCTGTTATCAGTTAAAATCTATTGAGGGACTCCAAACTTGTAAATAATATTGTTCCACGTGAATCTTTTAATCTTTGCATATGAGATCTCAGTAAGCTCTTTTGGCTTTGACCACTTAGTGAAGTAATCTATAGCCATTACCGTGTGTTTGCAATTGCCACGATTTGTTAGGAGTGGTCCAATTAGGTCCATGCCCTAGATCATGAAGGACCATGGACTGACCATCTACCCTAGGTAGGCTGGTGGAGCTCACGAGATCTTTGCGTATTTTTAACATTTATTGCACTTCCTGACGAGGTCGATAGCATCCTACTTCATCGTGGGCTAGGAGAACCCTTTTCAAAGAGCTTTTTGAGCCAAGGATAGCCCCTCAATGTGGGTTCCACAATGGCCTGTGTGGATTTCCTCCATAATGGTGTCACAATCATTGCCATTAATGCATCTTAAAAGTGGGTTTGTGAACCCTCTTTTATATAACACATCATCATAGTTGCAACATATGGCTACCCGAGCTCGCAATTGTCATGCCTTGAGCTTGTCCTCCAGTAGTTTTCCATCTTATAGATAATTTAGGACTGGATTCATCCAAGAGCTTGGTGCTTTAGCAATTATCATTACGACATCCTTCTACTCAATGCTCGGGGATGAAAGGACTTCAATTGGGAGCACCTCCAAGAAGTCAACATCTTTAGTCATATCTAAGCGAGCTAAGGCATTAGCATGCACTTTTTGAGCTCGTGATATTTGGTTAACTTCATAATGTTGGAAAGAATTTAGTGATTCTTGGACTTTTTGGAGATAACTAGTCATCTTTGACCCTCAGGTTTGGTATTTACCCCTCATGTGATAGACAACGAGTTGTAAGTCACTGAAGATCCTCAAGCTTTCAGCCCATACCTCCTTAGCTAATCGTAACACAGCTAGTAGCGCTTTGTACTCGACCTCGTTGTTAGTAGCCTGGAAACTGAACCTTAAAGCGTAAAGCATCTTATGTCCCTTTGGGCTAATAAGGAGCACCCTTGCTCTAGCCTTTTGATTGCTCGACAACTCGTCCACATATAGTTCTCACCATGGGTGTTCTGAAGTTTCTACCTCCTCTTACATGGGCCTTGTGAATTCCACAATGAAGTCAGCTAGAGGTTGCCCTTTGATCACCGATTTAGGCTTGTATTCAATATCAAATTGGGCAAGCACGATCGCCCATTTGAGCAACCGACCAGAATCATCTATCTTTTGCAAGACTTGCTTAAGTGGAAACTACATGAGGACCCTTATGTTGTGGGCTTGGAAGTAGGGTTGCAGCTTCCTTGATGCAATGACCAAGCAGTAGGCCAGCTTCTCCGTAGGCAAGTATCTTGTCTTGGTGTTTAGTAGTCTCTTGCTCATATAAAAGATAGGGAGCTGAGCTCCTCCCTCTTCTCGCATTAGGGCCGCGTTAAGGGCGTGTTGGGACACTCCCAGGTATATGATCAGCTTATCGCCCTCTTTTGGCTTAGACAAGAGTAAAGCTCATCCAAGATACTATTTAAGTTATTAGAAGGCAACCTCGCATTCTTACATCCATTCAAACTTCTTCGCCTTCTTTAGGATATTGAAGAAGGGGACGCATTTATCTGTTGCCATCGAAGGGAATCTGTTGAGCGTCGTGACTTGGCCATTCAAGCTTTGAATATCTTTGGCTCCAATGGGGGATCACATGTCGAGAAGAGCTTTAATCTTTTCTGGATTTGCCTTAATCCCCCTACTGTTCACCATGAAGCTGAGGAACTTTCCTAAGGTGACTCTAAATGCACACTTAAGTGAGTTCAATTTCATCTGGTACCTTCTCAGGATCTGGAACATTTCATCCAGATCACGGACATGGTTGGCAAGCTATTTGGACTTCACCAACATGTCATCCACATACACCTCCATCATTTTTTCGATTTGATCTCGGAACATCATACTCACCAATTGTTGGTAAGTCGTCTCACATTTTTAAGTACGAAAGGCATTACCTGATAGCAATACAGCCCACGATCGATGATAAACGATGTGTGCTCTTCATCCTTTATAGCCATTGGGATCTAATTATATCATGAGTAGGTGTCCATGAAGCTGAGGAGTTCATGTCCTATTGTTACATTTATGAGTTGGTCGATTCTCGGCAAAGGGAAGTTGTCTATCAGGCATGCTTTGTTCAGGTTGGTGAAGTCAATGCGCGTCCTCCACTTTCCATTTTTCTTTTCACAAGGATGGGGTTAGCAACCCAGGTGTGGGGTAGTGGGCTTCTCGGATAAACTTGTTGTCACAACCTAATCCCTAGGAACATGACTGGCATAGCAAGTCACCCGTAGGAAACCTACTAGAAGCTTGATAGTACACATATCACACCAATGCATATAAATTATATTAATAGACAAGTATAAATACTATTATCTCTATCGAAAATTTAGTAGGGTTTCTTCAATTTTTTTGGATACCTACCCATAAGGCCTTCACAGAAACATCAAAGGCTACACGCCCATCTGTACAATGTCACACAATACATATGTTTTTATTCAGTGGCCCAAACTACACATTACACAACCTACTAGGCATCCAGGATTCAAACATATGCAAAATGCTTTCCTATCCAACTACCAAACCATGTTACCATTTCATACCTTTTAATCTGTGTGGAAGGTGGGACCACTTGGTCAATGGGCTGATCCTAAATTAGGATGACATGGGGTAGTAACAGGAATGTTCTTTGACTCTGAAAAATATAGAAATAGAAAGAGTGAATTTTGAAGAAACCCAGTGAGTAAACAATCCCCTCAAAATCATTTATCATTTATAAAACAATTCTAATATTGTTTATAGTCATAAAAACTTGTTTACCCGTTTAATTACCTTTGTCTCCAATTAAATTTAGAAAGTTCACATTTCATAAGAAAACCAAGTATCAGAAATTGCAATATCTAATATCATAAAACAATTATCAAGATAAGCCTTTGTGAAAGATAAATTTCAATGTAGCATAAGCATGGCAAAAAATAATGTCTTTTAAAAGTTCCACTGAATATCAGTATAGTAAATAGTCCGCTGGATTCTTATAAGTAAATCTCCGAAGGTAACTGTCCTATAATCCCACCGTGGGTCATCCAACACATCTGTCGGTGCTCACAAACGTATCCCATCATAAGCTATTTGACACATCTACCAGATACTCATGCCATTATCTTCTACCATATCTCCTCAACTCCTGCCTGGGTAAACATATACTCATAAGTGCACTTGTGGGTTACCAACCCTTTACCAATGAATCTAGCATTTTAAGTCATTTAGCTAAAATCATCATGTAATAATTTCCTCAAAGTCATCAAGGATAATATTCCTTAACATAACAACATTTTCAAACCATATATTCAAGCATTCATTTCCGGGTAAACCATATTATCAAAATATTAAAATCCACCTCTAACATCTTCAATTTTTGAACATCACATAAGATTCATTTGTGTCAAATCCAGTAGTTCAAAACAATATAGAAATACATACTCATCAATTCTCATAATAAACAGAATAGAATTACATATTTATGTAACATATGAATAAATTTGACAAATCCTGATATCATATCATAAAATTTCCATTTTTCTTAAAAATCATGAAGGTTCACATACAATTATCATATCAATATATATATAAAGGGAATCATTACGTGAGAAAGATTGTTCACTCACCTTCAAAGGTATCCAATTGGCTACTAACGATTTTTTTTTGTTTTGTTCAAACCTTAGAATTTAAACATCTACGCACTTTATATTTTATCGGGAAAGCATCAGAAGCAAAATAACAGCAAAATTTTCCAATTTTTTCAACTTTGCATTTTTGGATTTTTATACAATTTTCTTGACATCTAATTGGAGAATCACTATGGAATAAATCTAATGTTCTAGGAATGCTCACCAGGTCCTATTGTAGCAGTAGGTAGCTCGCCATCGGCTGGAGTACTACCGGTGGCCCTAAGAGGCCACTGGCCAAACTAGTTGGCTGAACAGGGGAGGAGGAGAAACTAGGCTGGCTGAAGGAGCTGGCTGGATTAAATAGTGATCCAGGAGTGGTCCACCTCTCATGGTGGCATCAGAGAACGAAATCATGCCTGGGACCTCATCGGATAGCTCCTCCTACGCTAGTCGTTCCATGGGTAGCTCATGCCGGAGAAGAAGAACATCGAAAATAAAGATAACTCATCAGTCAGAGGTGTTGAATGGTGATGAGATAGCCAGATGATGAAGAAAGGCATTGGATCGAGAGGAGGAAGCCATCGACTTTGCCTACTACATCGTAGATGGCACTGGTTGACTGGAAGACTTGCTAGTCGACCGGGGCTTCACCGGTCTGTCGAAACTTGGAAAAAGGCCGGAGTCATGTTGGCATTGTGGAGGTTTCTCTAGAAGTTTCTGGAGAAAGCTAGAGAAGAAAAGAAGCAGAAGCCAGGAAAAGGGTGAGGTTAAATGGGGAAAATATTGACTGAGGAAGATTTATAAAAGAATAAATGGAAAAATTTGTAGTTTAGCCCCCTAACTTTGCACCACCTTTTACAAATGCCCACCCGAAAAGAAAAATTTCAATTTAGTCCTTAATTTTTTTTTGAGGTGTTACACTTGTTTGCTAATAACTTATCCACCTCTTCCTTCAATGCGGCATAGCGCTCAGTAGTCATTGGCCTTCTTTTTTGATAAACTGGCTTATGCCAGGGGTTGATATTGAGCTTGTGCGACATAACCCTGAGGTCAATGCCCACCTTATCTTCATGGTTCTAGGAAAAGACATCCAGATTGGCCTTGAGAAACTCAGCTAACTGTGCTTTACGTTTGGTGGCAAGCTTTTCCCTAACCTCACGCATCTTTCTGCATCCACTTCATTGATCTTCACCTCTTCAAGCTCTTCAACAGGACCAATAGCTCGTTTAGTATCGACCTCGTGAGGGTCGAGTTCGTAGTTGATCCCCTTGGTGCTCATAGCTCAGGGTTCTCCTCCAGATACCATATGTACCTTTTTCCCCTGTGGCTTGAGCTTAACTGCACCTTTATAGCAGTGCCAAGCCATTTGCTGCTCTCCCCACGCACATCCGACTCCATTTGGGGTCGAGAATTTAATGGTGAGCATTTTAGTGGATGTGACCATGTCAAAGTCATTTATAGTTGGTCACCTTAGCACCACATTACAAGTTGAGGGGTAGTCTATAATCACAAAATCCACCATAATAGTTGCTTGGCAATCTAGGTCTCCTAGAGTAAGTGGGAGTCTAATTTGACCCACTGGCACTATTCCATCTCCTGTGAAGTTGTAGAAGTGCTTGGGGTAAGGATTTAACTGGCTCATGCTGATGCCTATCTAGTCAAAATATCCTTTATACATTACATTGACGGAGCTGGCAATATTAACCATTATCCTCCTCATATTAGTGTTGCCAATCTTGGCGTAGATGACTATCACATCACTGTAAGGAGTATAGATCCCTCGTGCATCTTCTTCCATAAATATTGTTGACCTTTTGTTAGCCTTAAAGAGTTTATTAACCCCAAAAGAGTTTTACATTAGTTTTGGATGTTGAAAAACAACTGAAA
>JANHAO010013546.1:0-15779 GCA_026873985.1 Saraca asoca
TGATAGAAAGAAGAAAAATCCGCCCCACCCACGTTCGGAGGGTGGTGTTTTTCCCCCCCCCCCCCCCCCCCCCCCTTCCAAAAAAAAAAAACAACTGTGGAAACTTGGAATTGGAACAAAACCTTGGAATTAACCCCACTGTCCACCTAATTAACAATTCAACTCTGAGATGCCCAGGTTTTGCCCCCACCAACTTCGGAAACTAGGAATTGTAACAAAACCTTGGAATTAACCCCCATCATCCACCTAATTAACAATTTCCGTTACTAGTGTGATTTTTACATTATCATTTTAAACAAGAATCAAATATTCTTGTATGTTGGCTTGCCACATTATTTTTGAACTCACTTTACCTTCTATTTAAAATTACACTTTCTAATTTATTTGCTACTAGAAATAGCATGAAAATTATGTGAAGAAAATGAGGTGACCAGCCAAGATCCATTGATATTGTGATATTTGTTTAAAAAGTTCATGAACAAATAATCAAACAAAACAGTTAGTTAAGTAGACAATGGAGGTTAATTCCAAGGTATAGTTTAAGGCTTTAATTTCAAGTTTCCAAAGTTGGTGGGGGCAAATATAACAACCCTAAAAGAGAGAAAGAAAACTTGAAACTGAAAGAACCAGGACCTAAACAAAACTACACAAACGGCAACACCAAAGGAGGGCTCTCCAATGTCTGTAAATCTATTGAGTAGACTCCTCTGAAACAACTGTGGGCCGGGCATCATGAAGGGGCCAAAACACAACCTTTCCCCAATGCAAAAGGAAGAAGTATGTCTCACATTTAATTTAATGCATAGTTAGTCAATTTACCTTGTAGAAAGTGTTGAAAAGATTGCAGAGGAGCTGAAGTGAATGTATGCTTGTTTCTCGGAACCAATCATTATTAGTAGAAACAAAGCCCTCCTTCCCAGCATGTCTCACATGATCAAAAATAGGAAATAAAACACGATGGAAAATACTCTCCCAGAATGACAAAGAGAACTTGCTGCCTCTTTCATTCAGTAAATCAAACAAGACTTCAAGGGCACAACTTCTGACTTCTGGCCTTTGATCTGATGTTAGATCAGACAAACCAGCCAGCATTGGGAACCAATAATGCTCAGTCACATCAGTAGTTGCAACATCAGCATCAATAGGCTTTAAAGCACCTCCAGGAATTAGACCCTTTAGTAGATAGAAAAATTAAACGCTTAACAAAGGCAACTTGATAAGGCAAGCAATCAATTATGATAAAAAAATGGTTCCAGCATTCTTGAGCAGTCTACACTTCTAGCAAGTTACACAAAATCAAGGACATACACAACATGCTCTCTTTAGATGCCCAGAAATTTATACAGCATATGAAAGATGAACTAACAAGATATCAATGCCAAAGTTCTCTAAAATACCAATCTTACTACAACAGAATTGGGAATTTTACAAAATGGTATTGAACTTGTCAAGTGTCAATGAATCTCAATTTTAAGCTAATGGTTTATATCCCTAACATTTCCCCTCATGCAAGTACACTTTGGGGCTTGAAACATAGATATAATACAGGGCCACCTTATCTTAGCTAAAATTTAATTTTCGTAAGGAAAGTGGAGACGGCAGCAGATTTGAACCCAAGACCTAAGGTTCTAATACCATATCAACTGTTAGTTGATCCCAAAAGCTTAAGTTGTTATGAGAAAACCTGGGATGGGTTTTTTTTTATTATTATTATTATCAAAGAAGGAATCTTTACAAATAGAAAAGAGAGTAAATGAGAAAACCTGTGAATGGCTTCATTTATATCTTCAACAAAAACCCTTTAATTTTCGACATTATGTACTCTCAGATTTAGTATCAGTATATTATGCACCCAGAAAGGGTTGACGGGGACAATGGATCACATTTAATATGATTATGGGACGTGATTTCAGGAACTTAGGCTAGTGTTGTAAGTATCTTAAGACGGGTGTAACATAGTTTTTTCTTCTCTTGATGAGTATCTTGATGAGTACAACTTACAGGTTGCTGGTACAAAAACAGTAACCATGTATCCAACCTCATTCTGAAAACTAAGAATTTCAAAAGGCTATATAATATTCCTAAATATCAAACTGCAATTCAAAAATGACAATCAACAACAGACCTCTGCAAGACGATCCTCACAAATACGCAGGAGTGCAATAGCCTTCAAACTTATACGATGTGAACTTTTGTTGTTTGCAAACCTGATAAGACAATTCACACAGTCCATGAAGCAATCTCCCACTACCTGATCAAAGTGTTCCAAGATTACTGCAAATTTTTCCATAGTTAGATACACCATAATTGGAACAGAAGACCATTATGACAGGACAATAGAAATGCATTCCTACCTTGTTCAACATTTTCAAATGCACTCTCAACAATTAATTCCAAATCATCATCCGCTGCAGCTGTAAAAATCATAAATACACTACGCCATCCAGACTTTATACTTCCAACCTTGGATTTTATCATCTGGAATAGAAATCAGTAACAACTTTCAGAAAATATGTCTAACATCAAGCATAAATAAATAAGAAGTACAATGTATACCGATAAGTATAGAAAGAAATTGAAAAACATTAAAGGGGGAAAATCCATCAAAAGAAACCTGAACAATGCAGTCAACAATTAATCTCCTTATGGATACACTTTGACTATTCCGCATGAGAACAACAAATGGCTTAAGAATGTCATTTTGGAAAGTGAAATTGGCCAGTTCAGCACGCTCCAAATATTTCATACCAAGCTGTCGAAGAGAATCAATCGCATACATAGCAATTTTCTCATCATGATGACTCCCAGCTGATATAAAGTGATTTGCCAAAACAGACCATATTCTAGCCCAGACCTGCAAGAGATATAATCAGTTACAAACTTCAAAAGTTAATATCTCAATCAGTTCACTAAGTAAGCAATGGGAGGCTACAAATACAGGGGAGCTTGCAATTATATATGCTGATATAAACACACCTTGAGCAAAATGATAGTTTCAACCATTCCACACTAGTTGCTGAAAACTTCAAACAAGTGAATAAGCATGTTGAGAATCAGCATAATTAGTGTATTGTGGTTAGAATGATCAGTGGGATTCTGGTTAGTTAAGATAAAGGCTTAATTGGTGGAATTATTGATGCAGCTCTAGTGGCCAATGAGGTAGTGGTTAACTAGAGCTTCCCGTATAAAGTGATGGAAAATAAGGGTTTTGGTGATCATTGGAGGAGAAGGATTCGTGGGTGCCTCTCCACAGCTTCTTTCTCATTGTTAATGGAGAGCCAAAAGATTGGTTTAAGGGACAACGGGGTATTCGTCGTGGAGATCCTCTTTCTCCTTTTTTATTTACCTTGATTGTGAATGTGCTTAATAGAATGTTCCAACGAGGTATGGAAAGGGGGCTTACGAGAGGTTTGTCTCTTTGCCATGATTCTGCAAAAGTTTCTCACTTGCAATTTGCAGATGACACTATTCTTTTTCTTCCAAAAGATCAGGACAGTTTTCTTAATGTGCTATCTTTGCTTCAAATTTTTTAGAGTATCTCTGGGTTAGGAATCAATCTCAGCAAGAGTGGTTTAGCAGGCAATAATGTTGAGGACCAATTTCTAGATGATTTGGTTGGTATGGCAGGCTGTACTATTTTGGAGTGGCCTTTATCTTATTTGGGTGTTCCCTTGGGTGGAAATCCTAATTTGGCTGCTTTTTGGCATCCAGTTGTTCTGAAGATTTCAAAAAGGTTGGACAATTAGAAAGGGGCACTTTTTTCGTTGGGGGTCGTGTTACTCTTATTGAATCTTGTTTATCAAGCATTCCTATTCAAGATTCCAATAGAAGTGGCCGATAACATTGAGAGAATCATGCAAGCTTTTTATGGAGTGGTTCTTATGGAATAAAAAGGACCACTTGGTTAATTGGGGGTTGTGTTGTAAGCCTAAAGAAGACGGTGGTTTGGGTCCTGGGAATTTGGTTTCAAGAAACATAGCTTTGATGGATAAATGGTTGTGGCATTTTCCCTTGGAGCCTGACTCTTTATGGCATAAGGTGATTAAGAGCAAGTATGGTCTACATATTAATGGTTGGGATGCTAAGACTGCCTCCAATGCAACTCACAGAAGCCCTTGGAAATTCATTCACAGGTTTATTCTTCTTTCCTTCCTTTACTGGGATGTAATGTGGAGGATGGTTCTCGTTTTCACTTTTGGGAGGATCCATGGTTGGGAGAGATTCCTTCTTCGGATCCAACATCTTTATCGTTTATCCACCTTTCATAGTGTCATCATTTCATTATATGTTCATTGAGAAGGTTCCGATGTTTCTTGGAATTTTCACTTTATAAGGAATTTGAATGATAAGGAGGCTTCTAAATTGCTTGTTTTAATGAATTTGCTCGATTCTTTCAACTTTTCCTTTCTCCCAAACAGGTGTACATGGTCCTTAGATACATTTGGTTACACGTGCAAATTTTTCCCTGTGTATTTGGTTAAAAACCCTTCAAATCAGTTTTTACCTTTTTCTAAGTCTTTTTGGGAGGTCAAGGTTCCTTCTAAGGTTAAGGTCTTTGTTTAGGCTGCTATTTTTCACAGGATCAATACAAATGATATGCTTCAAGTGCACAGGCCTCATAAGGCTTTATCTCTAAATATGTGTGATGTGTTACCAAAATTCAGAGACCAACAATCATTTGTTTTTGCATTGTGATGTGGCTTGAGAGATCTGAACCAGATTACTTTCTTTATTTGATGTCACCTAGGTTTGCCCTTTAAATTTGGGTTCCTTTTACCTGTTAATTTCAAGAATTTTGGGGGATATAAGGATAAGAAGGCTCTTTGGGGTTATGCTCATTTTGAAGTTATTTGGTGCAGTTGGCTGGAAAGAAATGCTAGAATTTTCAGAAATCAGACCAATCAAGTGTTCTTTTGTGGGATAGGATTTTGTTTGTCACTTCTCTTTGGATGAAAGCTAATGGTTTTTTTAGAGGGCTGAGTTTGTCCGATTTGCATAGAAATTGGGCAGCAATCTTGCACTAACTTTTGATGATTCCTTGTCCACTTCTCTTGTATTATTTCCTTGTCCTCTATCAAAAAAATTATATATATGGTTTGCTATTTAAGAAAACATTCTGGGTTTACTTGTAGTGTGCCCAAAGTAAATGGTTTTAAAGTCTGTGTGTCATAGAGCCTCTATAAAAATAAAGGATTAGAGTTAAGTGTTATGAGTTGAGCCATCATTCACAAATGATATTTGTATTCTCTCCTTAGCTCTCTCTCTAGTCTCTCCTCTAACCCTAATTTCAAGATGGTATCAAAGTGATATCATCCCCCTTGAGAGTTGAGACCTAGTAGGTATCGCACTTCCAGCAACACGTGAAAGGTATGAGATGCAATTGTGGATAATTTTAGGTATATTTTGGTCGGAAAAAAAAAATGGTTCAGAGTGTCCCATTTCTGTTACTCTTCTCCAGCAAACTCGGTCTTCACACTAGTTAAGTTCTGGCAGCCAAGGAAGGTGGCCACTTGACCGTGATCCATAGGGTGTAGCGCCAGCCAGATACCAGTGACTCCAACAACTGGTGAAGCTCCAGTTGACAATGGACAGAGAAGGCAGTATCGTACTCTCTGTTCTAGATATTTCAGAGCAACCCATGAATGGTTGCTGGTTGGTGCTGCTGCAGACAGTACTGGAGGCAGTGGTTTCTGGGTGACCCGTGGTGGAGACCAGAACTCCAGCAAAGTGTGACCTGGTTCAACCTTTTCAGTTTAAGTATGGTTTTGGCCCAGTTTGGTGCAATTTGAAGCTGTTTTCAGCTCAATTTGGGTTGATTTAGATTTGGACAATATTGCTGCTGTTTTTGTCAGTTACAGTTTATGCCTGTGTTCTGTTTGAATTTGACTGAGTTTAGCCTTTGGTGGTCTTGATTGTGGCGGATTGCATTCTGTTTGGATGCAACTTTGTGGTATAATTAAAAGTCTTGATGTGACTGTTGGTATTGAACTCAGACGTAACAACTCAGAAATTCATTTGCATGATTAGAGTATTGTGATTAGCATGATTAGTGGGATTCTGATTAGTAAGGAAGGCTTGATCAGTGGAATTATAATCAAATATATGCCTCACTATTTAGGATAGTATTATGGGTTTCCTAGTAAAAGCAACCAAAGTAAATGGTATTAAAGTCTTTGTGTGTCAGAGTCTATAAATACTGGATTAGGGTTAAGTGTTATATAATTGAGCAGCCCTTCAAAAATAATAATTGTGTGCTCTCCTACCTATCTCTCTAGTCTCTCTCATTCCCTTCTCTCCCCTTTTCCAAACCCTAATTTCAATAAAGCATATGACTTCCCATTAATGCTCTTTCATAAACATGCATAAGTACATTTGTAAATGCTACTGCATATACATGCTGTTGAATATTTCAAATGGTCTTTTATATGGGTGTTTAATATATTAGCTTGTATGAAGATATGGCTGTTTAACATAGGAGATATGGTGTTTAACATTGTTGAGAAATAATAAGGGTATAGAGGAAGGGAGAAAGTAAAGAGCAGCTAGAGAGAATTAGGGAGAGAATAGTAATATTATAATTGAATGATAACGACTGAATACATAATACTTAACCCTAATACTATATTTATATAGAGTTCCTACGAAACAAAAGCATATTCGTATGGCC
Source organism: Saraca asoca (assembly GCA_026873985.1). Lineage (NCBI taxonomy): Eukaryota > Viridiplantae > Streptophyta > Magnoliopsida > Fabales > Fabaceae > Saraca > Saraca asoca. The sequence continues at coordinate 6,668 of JANHAO010013546.1, forward strand.
CAGAATAGATAAGGAATTTATGCTGATAATAGGAGAAGACCATTAGAATTTAAGGTGGGAGATCATGTTTTCTTGAAAGTGTCACCTGCAAAAGGTGCTATGAGATTTTGCATTAGTGGCAAATCAAGCCCAAGATTTATTGGACCTTTTGAAATTTTGGATAGAGTCGGTGTTGTGGCATATAGACTTGCTTTACCACCATTGCTATCAAGTTTACATAATGTGTTTCATGTTTCCATGTTAAGAAAATATGTACCAGAGCCACGTCATGCAGATTACAAACCTGTTCAATTTCAACTAGACCTCACTTATGAGGAATATCATGCAAGGATCATCAATGGGAAAGAACAAGTCCTAAAGCGTGGGACCATACAGTATGTTAAGGTCCAATGGAGCAACCACTCAGAAAGAGAAGCCACATGGGAGCTTGGCTTTGGGTGCACCACAAGCAAGCCCATAAATAACCTGATTACTAAATATTACTTTCTAACACACCACCCTCAAGTTGAAGTTTATAAAGCTTAAGCTTAGTTACATAAATTTGAACTCTCAAATAAAATATAATTATAAAAGAATACTTGACAGAATTCAAACTTCACGAACGGCTTGCAACTAGCAACAAGCAACAAGCAACAATTGGCAAACAACTCCCCTTGAACGCAAACATCCACAAACCATAAAAAAATAATGCCAAAACCTTGATAAATAGACCTCCTAGAATTCTTCAGCCAACTACCCCCTAGTTGCTCCCTCAACCTTTGTCTAGTTGTTCTCCTCAGCACAAACAACACAGCTTCCACAAGTCTTCTGCTAGCAACCCCTGAGCTGCTCCCTCAACTTCGTAGTTGGTCCTCCAAATCACCCAAGACTTATGGTTGGAATCACGCCAAAACCACCAATACTACCACAAACCGTGTTACTCCCAAGTTGTGTTCATTGCAGCCAACTCTAAGACATCAAAGCAAGAAATGCACTTGAACATAAAAAGTATAACTCAAGAACCAACCCATTGGTAGGCAACCCCTAAGTTGCTCCCTTAACTTCCTGGCTGGTCCACAAAATCACCTAATATTTATGGTTGGAATTACGCCAAAACCACCGCTACTACCACAAACTGTGTTACTCCCAAGTTGTATTCATTGCAGCCAACTCTAAGACATCAAAGCAAGAAATGCACTAGAACATAAAAAACAGAACTCAAGAATAAATCCATTGCTAGGAAGCCAAAACTAATGGTCTAAACCACTTCAAATTGAGGATAACCTCACCAAATTAGACTTGTGCAGACATGAGTCATGCCAAACTATGCTACAAAGATGCCAAAATAAAAATTGCCCAAATGTGCATAGCACCAAATGTACCAAAATGTACTCCAAACACACAGCAAAATACATCCAACACAACTTTGCCTACAATAAAATTGTGTCACAACCTTGTCTGAAACTGAAACCAGTGGACAATCAGACAATAAAGAAACCAGGGCAAAACACACCCTCCAAGCATAAAATAGTGCAAACCACAGATCAAATCACCAGAAAACACTAAAATATTTACTGGAATCAGAAAGTCCAGATCTTTACCACAAAGTTTTCAACACAATAATGGGTCAACTAGAATCAGCAATTAAACTGTGAAATAACACAAATCAATCCAGAACAACCTCAAACCAGCATAATCAGGCTCCAAATTAAACAAAAATATATAAATTGGAACATATTTACCACCAGCCAAACCAAACCCTCAAAACTCTGCTTCAATCTCCTTAGATTGTGCAAACTCAGTATGAACAGTGAAGGAATTGGTTTATCCAAACCAAACCAACATTACTGAAGCCGAAAATAACACTGCCCAGTTCAGAGTTAAATACACCAAAACATAAAACCAACCAAAAAACTACTTCAAACAGACTAAATCCACCAAAGAAACCTTAAGTCGAGCAAAAGCACACCAAACAGTGCTAAAAAGTGCTTAAAACGGAGATATTCAACCTGCTTGCTGGATCTCCAGGCAGAACCACCGATACTTTTCAAGGGGAAACCTACTGCCACAAGCCACAAAATGTGTTGAAAAACCTACTAACAGTTAGACCTTAAGCTCACAGCAAAAGATCAACGTCAAAAAACTCTCCACTGTACAAGAAATCTCTTAATCTGAAGCTACTTAGAGATCTAGAAACTGCAACTTCCGGCCACCAATAGTTGTTCACCTGAGCAGGTTCCACCAGACTTGGTGTTGTTGGCGTCCACTAGTTGCAATAGCTCTATGGGTTGCTGTAAAGCAATATTGTAGCCACCTTCGTAGTTTACACAAACGTTCTTCTCAATATTAAATTTTCCTTATTTTTTTCTTTTTCCTTTTCACCAAACTCTTACTGAATAACAATTAAAGAAACGGAAAACCTAAAATTATATACTGTGGCAACTCAACCTTCTTTTAGGTTGCCGGAAGTGTGGCACCCAACAGGCCTCAAGGCAGATGACACTGCAAGAAATAACCAGGGTTTAGAGGAAAGGAAAAAGGAGGGAGGCTAGAGAGAATTAGGGAGAGAACAATGATATTATAATTGAATAACGGCTGAATAAGACCTAACTCTAATACTCTACTTACATAGAGTCCCTAAGAAACACAGAGTCTAATACCCTTAACTTTGGATGCACCATAAGCGAGCTCATAACATAACCTAATTACTAAATATTATTTTCTAACAAATATGGGGGATTGAAGGATGATTTTAGGGATTATGATTAGCCTTGTAATTATATATTTTTCCTTCTATAAAATACCAATAGGCTGAGACGTTTCTCTAAGGCCATTCATATCAATTCTCTTACTTCAATTGAATTATCTCCTTCTCTAAACTCTTTTCTCACTTTCCTCTCAGAAATTCAACATGGTATCATAGCCATTTCATCTCCTTGAAATGGCTGGACCTAGGCCTCTTTTATTCTGGTATAATTCACCAGATTTTCTTCATCCAAATTTCTTTCTTCCCATTTCTATGTTGTTCATATTCAGCCCTCCATTCTCTAATCTCTTGTTCTTAATTTTCCCATCTCAAGTGCTGTTTGTCTTCTGGTGGGCTCGTTTCTGTCCTCTGCACCAGAACTTTGTCTTTCTAAACCATCTTTTTCTTCACTAGCAAGTGCCCTTCTTTAGAGTTTGTCAACTCTGAAAGCTTTGGAGTTTGTCACTTGCAACAACCCAAACAGCTTCTGTTCTGGTGGAATTTTTTTTTTTTTTTGGGCTCCACACTATCTGCTGCACCTCTGTGGCAGCCCCTGTTCTAAAGAAAAGCAGAACTTTCTTAATGTTTTCTTTTCTCAGTTGAAGTGTCATTCCAGCTGTCATAGTTTTGCCATATGTCAATGCAGCAAACTCTCCTTTTGGCGCAAAATGTTATTCTGGCAGCCATCACATTGCTGTGTGATTTTAAGGATTGTGATTAGTCTTGTAATTATGTTTTTCCTTCTATAAAATAGCATTAGGCTGAGATGCTTTCTCTCAAGTCACATCAATTCTCTTGTTTCAACTAAATTGTCTCCTCTAAACTCTTTTGTCACTTTCCGCTCTAAAATTCAACACATGCAAAAATCAATTTAATGAAAAATAGGCCTTTTCTCTATGAAAACAATAAATTTGAGTTCTTATCAATTAGTGAAAGACCCACATATAGAAAAGTAAACTAAATAGAAAATCCTAACAAAACCAACTTATTAAAAGTAGGGCATATCTTTCATTGTAAAGATTGTAGGACAAAGTCAAACTTGAATAAGCAGATATGAGCAATTTTCAGTTAAAAGACTTACCATACGTATACGAGCCATATTATAATAGCTAATCTCAACAAGCTTTTGCAGGCTGAAAACACGTGCTGGAGTTTGTTTTAGTTCTTCAGCTGATACACCACAGAGAGCATTAAAGAATTCCACTACTGAATCACTAGGCAATTTAACACTATTTACAAAAACTTGTTCAGCAGGTTTGCCAGCCAAATCTCTTAGAGATTGAACCACAGCATCCCTGGATATTTGGTTAGATCCATGCATGACAGTGGCAGCAATTGCAGGTGTAGATGTTATAAATTCAAGGCGAGAAACACACTCCAGAACTGCATTCCATGTGTCTTGAAGGGCATCCATGTCTGAGTCACAAAGCACCAACAGTGTCCGTAAGGCTTCCACATTTTTACTGCGCATTTCCTTAGGGGCATGCAAGAAAGTAAACCTGAGGTGATAAGGAGAAACTTCAAAAATGTGGTCAATTTCCTCCAGCATAAAAGTTACAATAATTTTTCTTTTTAGATGGTAAAGGTTAAGAGTCACAATATTGTATCCTCATGGAAAAAGCATTGTACTTCTCTGAAGGCTAAATATAAAGTAAGTAACTTCCAATGGTCAAAGCAACATTTGTTTTTCTTTTCTCTAGGAGGGTAGTAGGAAAACTGGCAGGTACCTGACAAGAGATGTTAAAAATGCATAGCGCATGGTATCCATTCCAAGCACATACGTAACATATATCCCGGCTTTAAAACCCTCCATGCACAGAACAACCCTGGGTTTATTGTCAACTTCCTCCATAGTCACAGAGAAAGTAGCAAGTAATGGCCACCCAACAGCTTCTACCATAGGCCTTACAAGTTCAATTTGCTGAGCAGTGTAGAAAACTCCTCTTTTCATGCCCTGGTTTCTGAATATAGCCTGTGTATTCTTAATGATGGCCTCACTCTCACTCTTGGCATCTGCTGATGACTTTCTTTTGGGTAGAGCCAGGTTAAGAATACTAACAAGGCGTCCTTCTTCACCTTCTGGCTTTTGTCTTCTGCTTTTTCCAATAACCGATGGGTCGTCTTTCATTTTAATCTCTTCTTTGATAATGGAGTCATAGATATCTTCCAGTAGTTCTGTCGGAGCACTTTCCTCAGCATTATTCATAGCATTCATGCGTATAAAATCTAACTTAGACATTTTAGGCCACACCATTGGGTTATGTGCATCTGTATTTAACATAATCACAGCATACGCAAGGACATATGCTGTATCAGCATTCTTAAAAAGGTCTGGATTGTCTGCACAATATCTGAAATAGACAGTTTGCAAGAAAGTATCACTGCTATTAGTACAAAAGGCTTAAATAAATACAAAAGGTAATTTTCTTTTCCAAAACCAATAAAACTTACATCAGAGATTTTTTCAGATAAAATCAGATAGATAGAAACACTAGAAAATAGAAAATAATTTACAGCAACAAGAAATGATGATATGCTCCACATATGCAATTATATGCCATTGAGGATTATACCAGGAGTAGAACTTCCCACAACCATGCATTGACCAGAGTTATAGGCTTATAATTTGACTATTTTCACATGAGAGTATACCAAGACTCAGCATTTAAGATAATGAAGCATTCTGAGATGTCTCAATTTTAGCCCACAGGAAGAGATACATTCAAGACAGTCAAAGTTTTCCTTCGTTCGAATATAAGCATGAATGGATGGAGCTGAATGAACCTTTAAAGCAAGAAAAATGACACTTCATATTACCATGCATATTAACTTCAATTAAGATTCAGCATAATATGATCTTCCAACACATACATGCATCAAGATACACATCTATATGCTCGTTCATATGTCTTGACACAGATTAGCAGCCACTACCTGAGTGGCAGGAAACAAAAGCCATTACCTTTCTGCAAACTTCTCCATGATACGATCTATCTTCTGAGCTTCGCCCGGAAGTCGGAACCCTCTAAGAAACTCACGGATTGCAGTATCAAACTTCATTCCAGCAAAGTTCATGGAATCCACATAATCATGCATAACAGCAAGAGGAAATTCCTCATGCTGACCTAAATAATCACCAATCATGGCCTGAAATCAAAAGACCATTATATCTTCCAGGCTGATTTTGACACTAATGTTAGATAAAAACTTTATATTCAGTGAAAGTTACAACCTTGTCCAAATTGGGTGTGCTTTTCAGAAATAGAGCAACTGAAGCAGGTCTGTTTTCCACTAACTTATTTGCTATAAGATAATCTACCCCCTTTACTGCATGCCTGTTGAACTAAAAGATGATTAAACCACACGTCAGCCAAACCACAGCATAAGCAAAAAACAAGGTTAAGATAACTTTTGTAAGTGCTGCAGTAAACATCCCTTCCATGTAAAGATATTTTAAGAATATAAAGTCACTTACCACCGAAATGGCAGCCTCTAGTGTAGATTTATGAGCCTTCACCTTCTCAAAGTCACTGGTTAAATCTTCCCTTGATCTTATTTCAACAGAATCTTCAGCTAAAACCCCTTCATGCACGATACTCTTTTTCAAGTTTTCTGATTCCCTATGTGATTTCTCCCAATCAACCAGTGATTTAAACACACTCACAAGACACTGGAAAGATAGGAAGTAGGGAATTAACCAGCAACTTTGATAAGAATGGTTTTTCAATTAAAAAGAGACTTTCAAACAAGAAAGCAACAGCTAAACCCACTTGAAGTGATGAACCTTTAACTGAAGCTATTTGAGACACAGCAATGGAATTTGGATCAGTATTTTGAGTCCCTTGAGCTAGTTTAGATAGAGTTGTAACCTACATAGTATAGAAGAGGAAAAGGATTTTTATAGGCATCCAAGTGAGTAAAATACAACCTCAATACTGTTTATAACACCATGTTTTTAAGTTTATACCATTCGTTCAAATAAGTTTGATGCCTCAAGATCACAGTCATAATTCACAAAAATATCAACAAGCATTTGTGGGTCCTTACATACTTTCTCCAGCATCCTGCAAACCCTCATTTAACCATATAATTATTAATTATTAGAAAAAGGAATTTTAAATAACAAACCAACATTTCATGAAGGTTAAAACAAAGAAATTTAGATGCATAGTAAAAAAAGCAAATTTTAATCTGTTTGGAAGAACATTATACCGAAGAACACTCAGTTTCAAGTTGACCGGAAACTCCAGACCATCCAGTGGTCTTAAAACTATCAATGGGAAAAAGATCCCTATTTCCCCCTGAAATCAAAACAGCAGAGTGTATTAACAGTTGAGATGCAGCAATTAACAGAATTGCTACAGTGACAAGTTGCAGTAAATCTACAAGAAAAAGTGCTTACTTTGAGACTCTCCCTGAATCGCATTAGCAACACTGAGAATATCCCAGTAGCATACTGTTAAGAAAAAAAATCATGATCAAAAAAGAGATTCACACATTGCTGCTCAATGATAAGTGACTAAAGATGACTTGAATTCAATGAAACCTGAAATATGACAGGGGATAGTGAAACTGAAGCACGCAGCAATGCATATGAAAGATATGCCTTCACTGAATCAATAAAATGGAAGTTCTTTGTAAATGAATTGCTAACTCCTTCCAACAAACCCTGAAAAAAAAAAAGTGTAACTAAACATCCAAACAAGTAATTTTCAGAAATAGAGGATCTTGAATGTCAAATAGAAGAATAATATTGGGACAAAATCCCCATGTTGGTCCCTCACTAATTTGTATCAATTTTATCCCTCACAAATGCCTTGTATCAATTTCGCCCGTCACAGATAATAAATTAGTTAATTTGGTCCCTCCATCAGTATTTCTGTTAATGAATTAATGGCTAAATAGCTGAAAGGACTAAAATAAAAGACAAATAATATGTGAGAGATGAAATTGATACTGAACATTTGTGAAAGGGCCAAATTGATATAACTTGAATTTGTGAGGGACCTAAAACAAAAATAAAAATTAAAGGTAAATTAATTTATAATAACATAAATATTAATTTCTAATAAAAATTTAAATATGTATTTTTATGTATATATTAGCCCACAAATATAATTTTGGTTTACAACTGGTTATTTAAAAACTGCAAATATATATATGTAATTTTTTTAAAAAATGTTTGATAACAATATCCATAATTAAATTACTAGAAGACAAATTCAATGCAAAAGAATAGAATTTTTTTATTAATTGTTGTTGTTAGTAAGTTATTATTATGAAATAAAAGTGAAAGTATTACATCCTTTGAGCAAAAGTTGAATCGCTTAAAATAAATATCCATGTAAATCATAACTTTATCATCCTATGTTTTAGGTAACCAGGTCTTTCGCCATGTGTACCTTTTAACTGTGTAACATAAAAATTAAAAAAAAAAAAAAAAAAAAGGGAGAGACCAATTACCTAAAACATATTATGGTAGTGTAAAACTATGATTTACATGGATATTGTTTCAAGTAATTCAACTTTTGGTCAAAGGATTTTCTAAAAATAAAAGAAAAAAATTACTCGAAGGATGTAACACTTTTCACTTTTATCACATAATAACTTAACTAACAACAATAATTAATAGAAAACTCTAGTTCTTTCAAATTGAATTTGTCTTGCAGTCATTTAATTAAGGGTATTGCTACCATGCACATTTAAACTCTACTGGAATTCACTCTCTAGTCTCTACTCTCAGGGCAGCTCGCCATTAAATTTATATTTTTTCATAGAAAAAGAAAATATTATTAAAAAGAAGGAAAGTATTACAAATAAAGGGGAGGAGGCATCCTCAAAAAGAAAGAAAAACTTAAAGATTACATAGATAACAATCAATCAAAGCTTCAAAACAGATTCCCAATTCCTTTGCAAATCAGTCAAACTAATCCCACAGAAAGAAAAAAAAAAAAAACACCATGAGCTTTAAGCCACAGTGAAGCAACAGACATTATCTTATCCCACACCAAAACCATAGGCTGAAACTGTTGTTTAAAAATTTTAGCATTCCTTTCCAACCATATACACAATAAAACAGCAAGTCTTGCCACTTCTCAAAGAGTATTTTTTTTTTCCTTGCTATGTCCGAACAAACCATATCTACTTGAAAAGAAAATGCTCAAAGCATCTGGACAAACCCATGAAGTCCCAAAGAAAGAAAAAAAAAACTTAGTCCATAACTGCCATGCCACCTCAGAATGAAGAAACAAGTGATTATTAGTTTCTGAACTTTTAGAACACATCAAACACAAATCCATAGACAATGCTTTATGAGGTATGCACACTTGTAACAAATCATTAGTATTAACCTTTGTTCAAAACAAAGGTCCAAACAAAAACTTTAAC
>JANHAO010013547.1:0-15803 GCA_026873985.1 Saraca asoca
TGTTGCTTAATGATCAATATTAGGAAGAGGATAGGAAAACTAGCCAATGCATTGAGCTTTTGATGTGTTGTTTGCTTGGCTGAATTTTGACTGCTTAGGATGGATTCATAAATCATTACAAGACTTCTTGTTATGATTTTCAATAATTGGATGAACATTTAGTGATCAAGAATGCATTATTCTCAAGTTAATTCCCTTGCCTGGTTAGTTTTTCTAATTGCATTTTCATTTTTGCATGTAGTTGCATGTTAGTGTAGTTTCTATTAGAATAGTTTTCTGCCAACCCCCCCCCCCAATTTAGCTCCTGATTGATTGATATCATCCCACAAATGATCTTTGGGTTTAACCCGATGTTGCCATATACTATAAGTAGTTAGGTAACCTGATTTTATAAATTTCTAATTTGATCGGTGTCGACAGCTGCGCATCAATTATCCACCAGTTAGTCTATATTAGGCAAAAGGTATGAATCTTTTAGACATGCCTTATTTAAATCTATGAATCAATGCACATGTACCAACTACCATTCTGCTTCATGACCTAAGCCATATTAGCTAGCCATGTTGTGTGAGATACTTCTTAGATGAATCCTACATGTAGCAAATTTTCAAACTTATCCTTGATCAACCCTCATCTTTGGTACTGAAATTTCTCTTCTTCTATTATATAAGTCTTGTGCTTGAGTCTAAAGCCAACCTATGACATTGTATGGAGGCATCTATCCTTAAAATATCAGCTAGCCTCCAAGCGAACACCCTTACATGCTTCTTGAGAAAATTCATAAGTTTTTCTTTCTCATCGGGTGGTAGGTCTACTCCCACCTTTATTATATGAGCATCACCCTCTCCAAATAGTTTGACTTTGGTCAACTCTATCATTGGTTCCGATTAAGGTTCTGGATGTCAAGCATAACTATTTCTACTAACTAGCATTCTTCCTTCACTAGACAGTTTATGACAACTAACTTTGTCCTACTAATGCTCCTTCTTTCTTACTCTACTTTTAAGCTTACCATGTAACATTTTTGGGCCACTTTCTAATTCACTCTGACCTCTCCTACCCCCACGAGAGTCAAGAACTTCATCAATAAGTGTGGCATGGACACCACAACTCCTAGCCTATTTAGCGACATTCAAACAAAGATAACATTATACATATTATTATAAGCTACCACAATAACAAAGTCAACATCCATGCTTTGGGCCTTTAGAGGCATACCAACCGTTATTCATAGGGCTACCATTCCCTCCATTGTTACATGTTTTCCTGAAAAATCGATCAACACATTGTTATAAGGCTTATACATGTTATCTGGTAAACCTAGTGCTTGGGCAATGTGCTAGTAATATATGTTAGTTCTGATTAACTAATATTCTCTTCACTAGCAAATTGTGAATGAGAGCTATAAAGACTTGTTAGTATAAAGAAGCCCTAAAGACAATAAGTTATAATGGTATGGATACTACATATCTTAGCAAATTTAATAAACATGATGTTTTGACCTCTTTATTAATTTAGTTTTAAATATATATATATATCTATATGATTGATATATGTATGCTAAATTAGATAAATTCCTTGAAATATAATTGTGTATAAATAAATTGCAATAGAGATTATAATTACGAGATAATTTATAAATATAGTTATATTTATAAATATCTTTGGTTGTTGAATAATTTAAAAAATAGGATATCAATTATTCATGAGTAAACAACATGTGTTATCTCATATTCTTTTGGAAGAATACAATGATCTCATACACTATTTGATATGGTGATATCTAGACAAACATATGGGTATATTTTATGGAACATATGACTGAATTGACCTGCCATGAGAAACTATATAGAATGTTACCATCTGTGAATGGACTTCTCATGTGAAAGATAGTGTAAGTGATCCTTAGACTTGAGATCAATACAGTATCTTATGTATGGAGTTATGTGCTTTGATTTTTTTTAGCCTTGAACTCATAAATAGCATATACAAATTTGGACACACCATGAAGTATGAAGGTAGTGATAGATCAAGATGGAATTAATCGTCCTTGGTAACAAAGAAAAGATATTCAAAAGATGTTTTAACATTTGTATTATGATCAAAATTATAAGCTTATGTATCAATGATATATAAAAGGAGTTTTATGTATAATTAATTAATGATACATAAAAAGAGTTTTATATATGAATGATTATGAGATAGCATATGGTTATGATGCTTTACTTAAAGCCAATCTTGATCTATGAATTTGTTTAAACAATTTGGAGAAATTATGTTTGAATTAAAAGGAGTTTTAATTCAATTAAGCTTATGGATGCTTGTAAACGAATTCATTGCTAACATGCATGGAAACCTAATGGGTGACACACAATATAATTTCTTTAATCCAAATCAAAGGAAAACTTAGAATGCAAAATGTTATGAATTCAAGAGTTGAATTAAGTGAATATCTTATGTGCTATTCATGCTTACTCCCCACTCTTGCTTGTGCTCCAATCTCTTCTATATAAAGAGGAGAGAATCCAACTTTTCAATGCACATCAATTCAACTTTAGCATATGTTTTATACACTAACTCTCTTTGTGTGATCTCACTTCTCATCTCCTCTTTATATCCAAACACCAACCCTACCCTAGTGAATTTGTGATTCCTTAGAGAGCTATCACCTCTTAAGCTGAGTGGTTAAGTTTCCTATTCTACCTATTACGTGAACTTGGTAGAAGCTTTGAGTCAAATTGGTTCGTGTGGAATACCATTAGTGTTGGAGATCAAGTCTAAAGGACTGCCCAAGGACAATCTAAGAGACTTAATCGTGGGGCTGGTTAGAGAGTTCATGAAATTGCTTGAAGATTAAATTTAGATTTGACCAAGGATTCTGAGAACAACTGTTGATAAGGTATAATTTAAACTCTTGATTTAAATTTTACCTTTCTTATGAATTTGATTTGTAAACAACATGAACTAGGTTATGGGAAAAATTTTAAAATTTTACTATGCATACTTGATGCTTATGATTGGCATATTTAATGCTTAGATAAAGTTTTTCCCAACATGACCATTGGGTCATCATGGTCCTTGTTAAGCCATCAAAGTCCTATTCTGTAAAGGATATGATTTTATACTTTTTGCACTTTCTTTTTGCTTCCACATTCAAAATTTGCCATATATGGTCCTTTTTGGCATTCTTAGAGAGCCTTTCTCTTGTAAATCCTCTTATGATTATTTCAATTGTACTAGATATAAGAGGGTTGACTAGCACAATTCTTTCTCTCTTTTTCTGGAGAATAGTTTCTTTCCCACTCAACCAACGGGGTCTCCTGAGCTTGTACTTAGACAAATGGCCCATCTGATTAGCTGTTCAATTTCATCCTTCAATGTGATTGAATCTCTGGTCTCATGGTCGTTATATCTGTGGAACTTATAGTACTTACTATTGCTGGAAGGTGGGAACCTATGCTTCTTCTATGATGGGAATTTCATTAGTTTTACTGCTTGCACATCATTAACTATCGTGTTGATTGACGTACACAATAGCTCATAATTGTTTAACCATCCTCTCGATAGTGCTCTTTCCCTATCTCTATAATATACAAATAGTCAACCTTGGCCATCCTCCCCCAAAGGCCATTCCCCTACCCTCCTAGCTGCTTCTATCTCCTTCTTGTTGATGTATTTTTCCAACCAAGCTAGGAGTTCTACCAAATTTGATGTAGGATGAATGAAATAAGGGGGATACAAGTTACACCATAATTCTGAATCAAAAGAGAGATTTCAAGAAATGGCGTATTTATTCACTCTATCAATAATTGAGTTGGATTCGGTGTATCATAAAATATTTCCTTTTCTATTGATTCCTTAAGATTTGATAAAAAAACAATTATTGAATAAGGTATTCAACTCCAAGGATAAATCGAAAATGACAAGAGAAGTGGCTCGACTACAACCCCTAAATCAACTAGTGGATTGCACCCCTTCATTCAAGTTTTTAATCTTTAATCCCTAATTATTGAACCTTGAAGATATTCTTTAAGCATTTCATGCTTTCCTTGTTGGAAATTCAATAATGTGACTAAAGTCTTTTTCGATGCTTGGCTTATAACAAAGTGAGTAACAAATTATTATCAGTAGAATTCGGCACTGCAAAGTGGATTGGCAAAAGTCCAAAAGGAGCCAAGTCTAACAAAAGGATGATTTCGCTAGACCGTGAGGTCACTGCGCAAAGGACCTTAGCTCGCTGAAGACTTGAGTTCATTGGACGAGCAAGCTTAAGGTCGTGAGCCAGAGCAGCCCCAGCGTATAAGCTCGAGCTCACTAGGATGTAACCTCACCCAGCCAGAAGCTTCCTGAGATCAAGCATCAAGCTAGCAGACAACTTGCACCGCCATTTTCCAAAATATGGCCATCGAGCCCCACACGCAGAAAATAACCTGCAGAAGCTAGTTTACAGTACTTTAGGCAGTCTTGTTCATTTAATATTTGATGTAACAGATGTATAGTTTATTTAGTTCTATTTGTACCCCTCATTACTTCTATAAATGGAGGGCTGGAACCTTTTTTATAGTAAGCAAGTAATAGAATACTAGCAGAAACTCTGCCAGAAACCATAGCCAAAAACTCTGTATAAACTCCTTCAAATTAATAAAACATCTCTGTGGACGTAGGGTCTAATGCCGTCTGGATTTAGCCGAACCATATTAAACCTTTGTGTGTTTCTTTCTTCTCCTCCTTCCTTTAGCCATTCAATACCTCTCTACCACCCAGACAACTGGGAAATAGCTTGGGTCCTAAAAGAATCCCCTCCATTGATCGAATTTGGGTGCAACTGAAATCCACCATCAACATCTTCGCATGCTTGGTGCGACCCATCTGTGTACTAGTTGATCTTTTATCTTCTATTTAACTTTTTGTGCAGTTATAATGGCCAGAGGGAGAACCAAAAGAATTTCAAACGCTCAAGTTAACTCACCAGAGGGTCACATTTCCTCGATAAACTCTTCAACATTCCTATTGCATGTTCCATTGCCTCTCTACCCCCAGCCAGCTCCTTTCAACCTGTCGCTATTGCAAATAAGAGTGAAGGAATCCAAGTTTGGCTTCAACACTAAGAGAAGTTGGAAAATATGATGAGAGAGTTAACCAGAGTGGTCACCACATTAGCACAAAGCCTGGTTCAAGGCTTGCAAGGACCGGTCGAAGTCGTCATACCTAGAAATGATCACCAGCAGCACCAAGCCAGGTGTTCGAGTAGAGCTACTGAAGAGCACATTCCACGTCACTGCAGCTGCGATCACAAGAATCAACTGTCTTTAGTACAAGACCTACTTGTAGAAGAGTTGTTTCAGAGGGTGAATCAGTTCGAAGAATGTTTTTGAACTCCAGATAAATGAGCTTGATATGAAGCGAGGTCACCATTCAACGAAGAAATTGAAGTGCAATCCCTTCCCCTGAAATTCAAAGTTCCCTCAATCCCACTCTATGATGGAGATAGAGACTCATGATCACCTGGACGCATTTAATGTCTAGATGGATCTCATGACATCTAACCCTCTCGTGAAATGCCGTGTCTTCCCAGCAACACTAGGGGGCTCACCTCTGACATGGTTTAGAAGTCTTCCAGCTCACAGTATAGGCAACTGGAAAGAATGTCAGAAGAAATTCGTTGACCAATATCGAGCATTGAAAAGAGAACTCACTCCACCTTGCCACCTTGCTACGATCTTCCAATGAAAAGAGGAATCATTGAAGGACTACATCTCTCGGTTTAGATATGAGGTTAATAATGTAGAAAATCCTTTGGAAGAAACTATTTTAGCAACGATCTCTGCGAGACTCCGCAAGGACGGGAAGCTGTACAAAAGCATTTACAAGTCACCGGTGAAGGATCTTGGGGATTTCTACGAGCGAGCTATGAGGTAAGCTAGATGGGATGAAACTTTCAGCTTGAAGAGGTCTGATTGAAGCAACTCATATCAGAATAAAAGGAGGAGCAACCATAGAGAAGGAAAGGGTGGCCCCGATCTTCAGATCATCAAGAGGAGTAGGGATGAGCGGCCTCAATACCAAGGTTGCCACGAAAGCTACAGTATTCTATCTGACACTCAAGATAGGGTATTCCTAGTAGAGCGAGATAGAGAAGATTTCAAAAAGCCCAACTCTCAATGAACTCTTGGTTGACACAAAAATAAAGACAAATTCTGCGTCCACCACAATGAGGTCAAACACAACACCTCGAAATGTTGGGCATTGACAATATGCTTCAGTTTAGATTATATATTAACAATGTGTTTTAGTTACTCTATTTATTGCCTTTATCAAAGTATAATTTTGTTTTGCCAATTATAATGTACAAATCTAGTATGCCAGCATAGCTGCGTGCTCGCTGAGCTGCAGAGGTCCTTTTAAAAACTCGATACCAGTGCAACTGTGTGCTTGCTGAGGCACGAAGGCGCTCTTAAAAACTCAATGCCAGCATAGCTACATGCTCACTAAGGCGTGGAGGCACTCTTAAAAACTCGATGCCAACACAGCTGCATGCTTACGGAGGTGCGGAGGTGCTTTTAAAAACTTGATACCAACGCAGCTGTGTGCTTGCTGAAGCACGGAGGCGCTCTTAAAAACTCGATACCAGTGCAGCTATGTGCTCGTTGAGGCACAAAGGCACTTTTAAAAACTCAATACCAGAACAACTGCGTGCTCGCTGAAGTATGGAGGCACTCTTAAAAACTCAATACTAGCATAGCTGCGTGCTCACTGAAGCGCGAGGGAACTAAAAATTAACCTAATTATTTGCCTAAAGTAGCAAGACTACTATGATTCGCAGCTCTCATGCAGCTTATTAATTTGCAACTCACATACGACCTCTCTGGATAAAACTCACTATCCACTTAAGGCACACAATGTTTAGATTCATTGAAGAATACGACTGATCGGCCATCAAAGTTTTTCATTCAACTATTATACAGCTAGTGCCTGATACAACAATTCAAAAGAAGCTCGCTCCATTAAAGTCTCATTCAACAAGACAAATTTATATTAGAAGATCCATTGATACAAGATTAAAAGCATAAAGCCTACAGCTATCACTTCCACAGAGAGGCAAAAAGTCAGCTACCGGGAGACAAACTCCTACCCGTAGGAGGGCTAGCAAGCTCGACTGCTCATGCTTATATCTCTCTTAAGCCAATGGCTCCTTCAGACCAAGAGCAATTCAAAAAATGCCAAGAGTCCAGCTGGCAAGGCTTCAGCTCACAGCCATACCATGAGGAAATAATCCAATATCTGCACAAGACTCCCCCGAAGCTAGCATAAAAAGCTATACATGGGAGTCACATGTAATAAGCCATTCATGCTTCGTGATCTTCTGCAATAGACCATACATGCCTCAAAGAGCTTCATTGGAAGCCATGCTATCAAAAAAATAGGGGGGCTTAACTTTGACACCCATTGAAACACTCTACTGATGAACCTACATAGCTTCACAAGCATTATATAGGCCAGATGGGTTAGCTGAAAGATCCAAAGAACAATTGGCTGGCCCCAAATCAAATGGTCCAAAAAGAATGGGATTGTCATGCCAACGACTGAGAACTGAAGACTTTAACTAAGAAGACCTTTCCAGAAAGGATCACAACTCTCGGTCCGCAAAGCGAACTAAGAATTAGGGGGCTAGTGTTATTAATAGAATTTAGCACTGCAAAGTGGGCTGCAAAAGCCCAGAAGGAGCCAAGTCTAATAGAAGGATGAGTTTGCCAAACTGTGAGGTTGCTGCACAAAGGACCTCATCTCGCTAAAGACCTGAGCTCGCTGGCTGAGCAAGCTCGAGGTCACGAGCTAGCAGTAGCCCCAGCATATGAGCTTGAGCTTGCTAGGACGCAACCTCACTCAACTAGAAGCTCGCTGAGATCAAGCATCAAGCCAGCAAACAACTTGCATAGTCATTTTGTAAAATATGGCCATCGGGCCCCACAAGTAGAAAGCAACCTACAAAAGCCAGTTTACAATACTTTAGGCAGTCTTGTTTATTTAATATTTGATATAATAGATGTACAGTTTATTTAGTTCTATTTGTACCCTTCCATGCTTCTATAAATGGAGGGTTGGAACCTTTTGTATAGTAAGCAAGTAATAGGATACTAGTAGAAACTCTATTGAAAATCATAGTCAAAAATTCTGTATAAACTCTTTCAAATTAATAAAACATCTTCGTGGACGTAGGATCCGGTGCCGTTCGGATTTAAACGAATCATGTTAAACTTCTGTGTGTTTCTTTCTTCTCCTCCTTCCTCTAGCCATTCAGTACCTCTCTACCACCCAGACAACCGAGAAACAACTTGGGTCAGAAAGAACCCCCTCCGTTGGCCAGATTTGAATGCAATCGAAATCCTCTGTCAACACAATGTATCTATCAATTGCTTGAACTAGGATATGGATTGCTTGGGAAGTGTGTTAAACCAACACAACCTTGCTTTTTTCAAGGTTATTGAAAATGCACAACACATAATTGGCATCCGGAGTGCCTCGAAGGAGTATTGATGCCCAAAAAGCCTCCACATATTCTTGTGAGTTTAGGCATCTAAATGAGTTGGGGGCTTGAAACTAGGTGGCAAAGGAGTATTCATGACATGGTTGGCAAAGGGGTTGAAATTCTTTAGGGTGTTTGATGTTGGTGCGTCATAAATATGGGAAAAATCAAGGTTAAAGATGTCATATGGCTCATGACTCATTGGTCTGGTTGTCGAAGGTCAAGTATTGTATGTGGGATAATATTTGGTAAATGGTAGGGGGGCCATCTTGACTAGCGATCAGAGGTGCCATGTCGGAAAAGGCAGTAGTGGTCGATTGGGGGTAAAGTGAGTGATGAAAGCTTTGGATTTCTGTTTGTGAGAAGAATAGGTGGGTATGAGAATAGATCTAGAAAGTTGGTTGTGAGTTTGAAGAGTATTGATGACGAATTTTCTAAGTGTGCTGATAAAGGTTGTGAAGAGTGAGTTGTTGGCCAATGGTGGAGGTGATGCAATTACTCCAACTTCAAGTACAAATGGTGAATTTGTTCGGTAGAGGCAACTCGCTCAAGTTCCATCTCCATTTAACAAGCCTCCTGCTGAAGCTGCTACAAATGCTCAGCCTCCTCCAAAGTAAATGGTTGATTCTAAGGAGTCGCCTCTGTTAGTGCTAGCGACTCTTCCTTTTCAAGGCATCAAAAATGGGTAAAACCCACAAACACTGCATGAAATGTAGGCAGCACAAGAGTCACAAACAACACCAAATGAAGTATCTCAAGAATCCTGAAGTAATTCCCCTATAATAACAATACTAAAGATGAGTAAAACTTAGAACTATGCTTAGACGTTGCTCTTATTTATAATGAGTAAGTAGGTGCTCATTTAGTGTGACTCTGGGCCCAGATGCAAGATTTTCACCAAAAGAGGATGTATGGCATGACCAGATATTTGATCGGAATGACCACGTAAAGGTGAGTATATTCTAACTGATCATTTTCATGTAAATTTTGCAAGTCTTTTAATAAAATAATGGATCCTTCAACAAAACTCAATTGCAAATGTATATATTGAATAATCAATACGAGTATTGAATGTAAATGTAGCATTATTTGAGAAGAAAATATACACTCAGAGATACGAGTCCAAAGACAAGAGACACGTCTCTTTATTAAGTAGTTTGAAATTACTATAAATCAAAAATCAAACTTAAGCTCTAGACGACAAGTAGATTAACAAAGGCTAGCGTGTTTACAACCTAATTTGTTCTATTGTCCAAAATGTCCCTAATCTGTTTCAGTGGTTATGTTAGTTACTCATTCATCATGTTTGAATGTGTTCCAACCATCCACACCAAAATTTTATAACATAAAGACCTAACTAGACTATCAAGGACTTAAATAGAAACCTAACATATTTCTATTGCATTAGCTAATCATCACAACATTTGGTTTTTCATCCAAATGATAGATTTCGTAGAGCTTAAAACAAGATTCACGGATTTGATCCGTAAGTACAACAATTTGTATACAAATGGATCATTGACCAGTTTGGTTCCTGTGCTTTCTAGTATAGTGATTTCATCTTCAGACCAAGCTTTATGTGAATTATTTATTGACAGTCGCAACAATTGACAATGAATTGACGACTTCTATCGTGCATCCTTGGATAGAAGATTGTTCACGTCAACCATTCTGGCATTGCAAAGCTCATCAACACAATCACCTCTCTGAAAAACAGCAGCTGCTCCCATCCCAGTGCCTGATCAACATTGACAAAAACATAAGATTATTTCCTGCTGTGTGCACGAAGACAAACACATATGCTTACACATGTGTACACAGTACCTATGCACATAGATACAATTCCAAAGCGGCAGTCTTTTCCACGGCGCTTCATTTCATGCAATAGCGTTGCCACACAGCGAGCACCTACAGCAAAAAAATAAATAAGAAATTAAAATCCATTGAAAGAACTTCCTTGCATTATAGAAGAAAGCTAAGCATTGTTATGTGTGTGCCAACAAATGTAGCTATCATGTATGTATCAAGCTGGTTCCCACTCATAGGACAGGAACAGATGAAGTGCTCACATTATTCTTACTTCATAGACTTCTTCAAAAATCAGTCATCATTTTGGGTTTATGACATGTGTCTTCAGAGGGCCCAAGGCTAAATTACATTATGCTTCATGCCCCACCTTTCTCATTCAGGCATTAAACATTGTCTCCAAATATTCAACCATCAATTTCAAAGTTTTAAGCAACAATTTTGTCCCCCATTTATGAAATTGGTTTAGTTGTTTTCCTTCAATATACAACCAAATATATATAATTTGGCCTTATGGATATTGGAATAGGTAGGACCAAATGAGAGAACCATGAGTTGGTGGATGATATTACAATAAAATAAAAGGGCTATGAGGAAAGCAGTTGCGATATGTACCTGTTGCACCCAAAGGATGCCCAAGCGCAATTGCACCTCCATTAACGTTGATTTTTTCTGGATCAAGATCCAGCTTATTGCAGCAATACACAAATTGGGAAGCAAATGCCTGAACAGAGGAACATTTCTCACATGAGCACATGTACAATGCATAGAAAATGAAAGTAAAACTACATTATGGATCTAATACCTCATTTATCTCAAAAAGATCAATGTCTTCAAGCTCTAGACCTGCAGCCTTAACTGCAGCAGGAATTGCAACAGCTGGGCCAACACCCATGATGGCAGGATCCACACCAACTGCAGCAAAGGTTCTACATAACAGCCAACAAATAATTTCCTTTAGATTAAAATTATGTGCTTAAAATCCAATCAGAGCACAATTGTGAAAAATATAAATGTCTAAAATCCTGACAAGTACAAGCTTGATGAGTTTGCTAGATTAAAACCATATGGTAATCCCTCCTGGGTTAGATTGTGTGAAACTGCAAATAACTTGAAGGATTAAGTCTCAGTTTAATCACTCATGATCCTATGCAATTCATTTTCAAGTAGTCAGTATTTCTAAGAATTTCATCTCCCATCACAGATAGCCCATAATCCACACACATAAACATCTAAGTAAAATATGAGAGAATAGATGTGATATCAAAATAGAGAGCAAGAATCTGTCATATACTTCACAATCAGATAAATATGGTTCAAATTAAATATATGTTGAAACTTATGTACTGTTATGGTTGATGAATCAAGAACTCTTAGCTCAATCCCTATGCCTGTGCTAAAAGTTCGCCATGCAATTACCATGAAAATTAGTACGAACCTCATTGAACTTAGGAACTCACCCATAAGGAGAAAATTAAAAACTCATTTATGTTGTAGAAGTCTATATTATTTTGACATCGACATAATTACGACTGAAAAGGCCTATCAATGATCAAAAGAATTGAATTCTTTTTAAAAAAATTTCAAATTTGTATCATTATATTCTTTTTATTTTTATTTTTATTTTTTTGGTGTAATGTTACTTACAATTTACAAAAGAGAGTCTCACATGACCCTCACATGTACACACATGACACAATCCAAGTCAAACTAGCCATTAATATGTCATAATAGCAAGGCTAGTTTGACTAAAATTGAGCCATGTCTGCACATGCGAAGGTTTTGTGAATAAACTCAAGTGCCATCATTCTTTTTTTTTTCCCCTAGAGAGATGAAGATATTACAGATGATAAACAAAATCGATTGGCTATTTTAATTTGTAAATGGCAATCTGAAATCAGTAATAAAATCTTCAAGGATGATAGCTTATATGACATCAATTAAGTACCTAAACACCCCAAGGATGGGTAGTCCCTTTTGCATTGCAACACTTCTTTTCATGAGAAGAACAGCCCCAGCACCGTCACTCACCTGACTAGAATTACCTAAAACACAGGCACGCGATGATGAATTGAGATGTAAAACTGAAACAGATTTCCAAAATTAAACCCCACATTTCACAATCTAGTACCAGCAGTGGTGCTCCCATCTTTCTTGAACACAGCCTTGAGCTTTCCCAGGTCAGACACTGTGGTGTTAGGTCGAATTCCATCATCAATGGAGACGGTGAATGGTTTCTCCTCACCAGTTTTTGGGTCCACAATCTATTAAAATATAGAAGTGAGTTTTATTCAGTGCTTAATACACAAAAGAAAGACCACATATACACCAAACTAACTAAAACAGATATTGTAAATACCTTGGTTGAAACTGGGATAATTTCATCTTTAAATTTACCAGAAGCAGTAGCAGCAGCAGCCTTCCTGTGAGACTCAACCTAGCAGCATCATGGTCAATGACACATAACAAAAAGTAGTAAAAAATAGCCCATGATTTTGCGTTAATAGATTCATCCAACTTACTGCAGCTTGATCTTGTTCTTTCCTTGACACCCCAAAGCGCTGTGCAACATTTTCTGATGTAACCCCCATGGGTAGAAGGCAGTTTTGGGCTTGTTGATGCATTTCAACCTGTCACAGCATAGCAGAAAATGTCAGGAACTCAGAGCCGCTTAAAAAGGTTTCAGTTTTAGAGCCAAACTTATCAATGGTGGGATGAGGAGGAGAGGAAGAAATACTTTTGGATTAACCGATCCTTCCCATGCCATTGGATTAATTGTCATAGATTCCACACCGGCACCAATTCCTACAGAAAATAGTCAAAGGTATGACAAGGTTTTCAAAGTCAAAGTAATAGTCACAAGTATTAAAAAAAATTGATGCATCCTTTACCAATGTCATAGAATCCAGCCCTAATAGATGCAGCTACATCAGCAACAGCCTGAAGGCCAGAAGAGCATTGCCTATTCACTGTCCTAACAGGCACAGTTTCTGGACAGTACCAAAAACATATGTAAGAGTGTTTAATAAAGAGTGCCATCTATAAGGTTTGCCAACACTCATCTCAGAGACTTGTACCTGGAAAACCAGCATAAAATGCAGCCATTCGGCATTCACTAGCTCTTTGAGATCCAGGTGCCAATACAGTACCAACAACAATGTCACCAACCTCACTCGGGTTCAATTTGGTTTTCTCTATAACAGCCTACAGTGGTACCTCATTATCAGAATCAAGGATATGTGTAGGTTTAATTGAGTAGGAATCTAGCAGATGGCACAGAACATGAACAACAATAAAAAGGAATTTGTATATAGTTATAATGAATGTTCACAGATGATCATTCCTTAAAGAATACAGTTATCGCTTTCAGACTTTCACAAGTAAAGAAAATAATAAAATCAAAAGTAAACCTTCAAAACAGGTGCTAGCAAATCATCAGCATAAGTATCTTTAAAGCCACCACGTTTAGACTTGCAAATCGGTGTCCGATGTGCTCTGAATAAGTAAAAAAAAAAAAAAAAGCAGCCATGATAAACATTATCTAAATAAGATAATTAAATAGAAAAAGACTCCCAAGCTTCAAATTCAGAACTTCCATTCTGATAAGAGATGAACTTACGCAACAATCACCACATCATCCCCAAATATGGAGGTCCTTTGATAAGCAGCACTATCCCCCGCTGAGCATGCTGAAGCCTAATAATCAAATGCTCGAGATACATATAGTAATTACTAAATCCATCACAAATTTCAGCATAAATAAGCATAATACACATAAACAAGTTCTTCACAAAACTTTGAGTTAATAATGAAACCTTGAAAACTAGTTGCAGCAAGTGTTCTAACATTCACCATACAAATGCATCCAAACAAAAGCTTTCCATATAATTTTTAGCTTAAAGACAACAATGAAAGCTTAATTCTGCCGGGATATATAAAATTAAGCATAAACACCCATATGCACATGCAAAACACAGGCTAATTACATATTCTCGAGCTTAAAATCAGCCATGAAAACTAGTTCTAGCAAGTCTGGTGATAGTACTCAAAATTTTACATATAAAACAACCTATCAAATAATTCAACATATACAATCAAATTATCAACGTTCTACAAAACTTCCAGCAAATAATCATCGACGGAGCCCTTACAAAATTCTAGAGGGTTAATTTCCAAATACTAAACAACCCAGAATTTAAACGGATCAGACAAAAAGAAGTAAAAAAAAATAGGCCAAATCCCAGAGAAATTAAACTCACAGAGAGGGGTGTCTCGTTGCCATAGATGGAGGATGAAGGCTTGAGGTGGTCAAGAAGAACCTTTTGCCTGCCGATTGCTTTATCCATCTATCTTTGTATAATTGAATTGCAAAGAATACTGAGAGGAAAACGAAAGTGAAACGAAGAGATGAAGCTTGCGGTGTGATCTCTGTATATTAGACTGTCAGGCAAGCGTTCCGTGGTTGGAGTACTGTATTGGATCTTGGAGGGTGGAGATTAGGAAAAAGATCAAAACCACTATATTTATTTATTTATTTAAGGGAATATAATTCTAATATTATAATTAGAAGGGACGGTAAATAATGATCCGAAATAAATGGGAAGATGTCCAGAGCAGATGCCGACGAGTGAATGCAGCTGCTATCCAGTTGCATCCTGCAGCGCGTGTTTGATAGTCAGAAAATTAAATGATAATATAAATATATAAAATAAAAAGATAAAAGATGATTAATTACGTTGAAGAAGCAATATCAACATAAAATATAAATTAAATAATATTTTTAAATTTGATCTGCCGTGACAAATGTGATTCAATAATATTTTTATTCCAAATCTAATCCTAAATAAATAGAATTTTGATTTTGATTGAGAAATTAGTTAAGGGGGTTTCAATAGAATTTTAGATCATATTTTATAAATGAATAACGTAGAAGAGGCGAAGTATGGCTCTCCGACGTCAGTGTGTCGGAGTTCCTTAAGGCAGGGCTCTGGTTGGTCTGATAGATGTGGCCGAGGCCCAACAGAGGTACCCAAGCCAGGACGCGTGGTGCAATTGAGCCCACACCAAGCCTCATTCAAGTTCGGGGATAGATTGCTCTCTCTTTTGAAATTGAAGTATTCATGTTAAAAACAGCAGTAAAGTGTACAGATACAAAGCTTTTGAAAGTAAACATACATGGTGACGGCATAGTAAAAATCATGATGTAAATAAAATAAAAATTTGAACAGTAGAAGTGATAAATAGGAAAAAGTACATAAAAATAAGATAGTTTTAGTCTAGTTTATTGATAATATTTCATGTTTTCTTAATATTTTTACTTTAATTTCATATTTTATTCGAGATATTGCTCTTGATTTGTATTTCTTATGCAGAATGATGAAAATAGTTAAAAAGAAGAAAACTTGAAGAATGAAGATACATTTGGATCAAGGAAAAGATACAAGAAGAATACATGGAAGAAACAAGCAAAAAT
>JANHAO010013548.1:0-15782 GCA_026873985.1 Saraca asoca
ACGGTGAATTTAGCAACGAATTTTGCGAGGGAACTTTCCGTCGCAAAATACGCATTTAGCGACGGAATATAAGCTTTTAGCGAGGTAAGCGTCCCTCGCTAATCCGGAGAATTCTTGTAGTGATTCAATAAAAGTACATTTTCATGGATATTCTCATTCCACAAACATGTAGAATGCATTTGGAAAGTTAGGATATATTAGAGATGTGTAGTAATTACATTACCTAGTAGTTGAAGGTAATTAAGAATGTCCAAGGAGTGATGAAACAATTAGTTTGCCAAGAGATGTAGGTTTGTGTATGTATGTATGTCTGTGAATTGGCAAGGAATATTAGTATACCTTCATATACTAAGAGATGTACAATAGTCACCCATACAATAGGGTGTTATGGGACTTAAGGTCATCCATTCGTCTGGCGCTCAAGGGATATTTTGATTAAGGCATAAAAGTCATGAAAGGATACAAAAAATTTGCTCTTTCAGTATTCCCTATTATAAACATAATTGTGAAAAACAACCTTTACATTGTCTTCAAATATGACTTACTAAATTAAGTATAATGATTTCAGGTTGCATTTTGTTTTGTTCATAATAATATTCTTATTCTTATTCTAACTCCCACATGACCATGACTTCATCCCACCATTGCCTCATATCTCTTAAATGATCCTTTATTCTTCTTAGTCTCTATAAGTATGTAATAAGGCAATCTTAAGAAAATAAAAGACATATTCCCAAGCCATGATAAATCAAAAGAAATTCAAGAAAACATTTTTGAATGGGGGTTTCTTCCTTAGTCAAATCCACTCCCATATCCCCTGAACTCGAGGAGTGAGAAAAGGTCTTGGCAGGTGAAGGTGTGGGATCAGACACACACCGTTTGAGACTTGGAGGCAGAGGAGGCAAACTAGAAGCTGAGGCAGACCCTCTCAAGGATGATGGAGTGGTATGATTGGTAACCCCATTATACATACCAGTGAAGAATAGGGCTTTGCATTCTGGGTTGCAGCCAAGGTTTCAAGGTTAAACGGGAGTGAAATGGTAGAGAATCCCTGAAGGGTGAGATCTTCTTGTTCACAAGTAAAGGGTCTTTTTGGCTCTGGCTTATTCAAAGTTAGATTTAGTGGCTGCAGTTGATGGTCTTGAAGAGAGAAATAGGACAAGGGTGATCATTGTTTCATGCTAGAACAACCACAGGTGGTGCACGATGGATGGCGGAGGGGGATAAATTTAAGTTGTTAAAGTAAAGCATGGAGAAAAGGTTCATGAGTTCCATTGAATCTTGGAGTTGCTCATCTAGTTCTTGATTTTGATCACCTATTCTTGCCACCTAGTGAGTGTCGTTGCCCATTTCTCCTTACTTTCTTTCAATCAAAAAAGGAGAGGAAACACCTATTAAAGACAATATCCCTAAATAAGTCATAGGACTGGTTCACCAGGTTCCACCATTTATTGGGCTATAGTTCCCCTTACGGAACAACTAATAGTAATAGCTAGACTCTTATTCCTTATTCTCTTGTGGATAGATGGTTATAGAATATGGAGAAGATTCATGTAGCACACCAATGAGGATACAAAAACACAGCATACAAATAAGGAACTCAATAGCTATAGCCTAGTCCTAACAAGCCAACTCCGTTCCTAGTTTCACCACCCTACTTTAGCTTCTCTCTATAACAGGCAAGTAAGTAAGTAGCTGAGCTAGCCGCATTCCTCTTGTATTATTCAAGGGTCAGTCTCAAGAAAGGCAATAGCTCGTCAACAGTTAAAGGGGTGATTGACCCATGATAACCAATAACAGATAGAAAGACCCCTTCCCTTGGATTTGGGGAAACACAATTGTTGGTCCTTCAAACTACTTTAGTGGCTAGTTGCTAAAGTGGTTAGTCTATAGTGAAATTCACTCCCTAGCCTAAAAAGAGAGCCCTTTTTCTCAAAAATTTGGATCTCTCTCTCTCTCTATATATATATAGAAAAAACTATAAATCAAAACTTAGAATTAGCGAACCTCTCTTTGGATTCCTTTCCATTGAGACCTAATACTCTTGGCTCAGATAGCCACATGATAGAAGAAAGGCTTTTTTGAGGGAATGTTATATGTTCATAACGGACTTCTTGCTAGCCTGCCTCATCCTTAACTCATCTCCATTTGCTATTCTTCTACTTATAGCCTTTAATCTTTCATCCATGTCTTCTCAATCCATGGAAGCTTCTAGGGTTTTCTCCCTTCCACCCTAGTCTTTTGAACTAGGTAGGCAGCACTTGTAAGATTCAAAAAGTCCTTTTTTAAGGCTAAAGCTCTTCAGTTTTAATAGTAAGGTCTTGCTTATTGGATTGAAGCCAACCAAAACTTAAGCAATTTCCCAACCATTACTTTTAGAGTGCCTCAAGCCACCTCTTGATAACATAAAAAGGGGAAGACATTGGAAGCAATTTCAGAGCTGATGGCCAAAGCAAAGCATTGAAAGAACACGAGGAGTGGCCAAAAAATCCTTATCATTTTCATAGGGAAGGAGTGCAACACTACTACAATATTCAAGGTTGAAAAACCTGAATCAGAGAAGGATAGATTACCATACTAGAATCAATAAAAAGGGGCACCTTAGAAATGTTGTTTCAAAGTTAGCCAAAGAAAGGAGTCTTTAGTGTGCCCTTGGCATTCAATCCCTGTCTCGCATTCCCTTGCCTCTAAGCCCATTGTGCTTTGCCTCATATCCCAAGTCATGGCACAAGTTCCCAAGGCTCAAAGTTAGATGAGAATAGAAAAACAAGAAACTTACTGTTTCTACCAATACAAACCAAAACAAGATATGTTTCTTTTTCACTCTTTTGATTGGTCTATAAAATTCAATACACAAAATAAATTTTTTTATATGTATTCTCTTCTATTAATTTTACCCTTACAATGCACAATCCTAACAACTATAATTTTACATAAACTAATTTTATTTTATAGCCACCAGGTGCAGGAAGTGGACATACCACAGAAGTAAGGCACTCTATTAGTCATGATGCACCACCATAAATACTACTTTTGGATTGTTATCAAAATACATTTAAATGGTTTTTGATAATTGATAAAGAAGTGTTTAGATTCTTATTATTAATGTGAAATTTAAATTTAGTCTAACCTACATTAAAAAATATATATTGTAAATTATTTTTGCGGCAAATTTATAGATACAAAAAAATTAAAGCAAGAAAAAGAAAAGAAAAACTAAAAGTTGCATTTAGCGGTGTTTTTTTTAAAAAAAAAAATTCTACAAAAGCATATGCTAAATGCAACCAAAACAACTGTGAAAATCAATTTTAAAAAAATATGAAAAACCATTATAAAAATCTATTTTAAAAAAAATTTGAAAAAAAATTGGCTGCTAAATACATTAAAAATCATCACAAAAATCAATTTTTTTTTAAAAAAAAATAACTAGCTAAAACTATCGCTATTGGCATGTTTCTTTTTCACTCTTTTTGATTGGTCTGTAAAATTCAGTACACAAAATAAATTCTTTTATACATATTCTCGTCTATTAATTTTACCTTTACAATGCACAATCATAACCACTATAATTTTACTGTAGCCACTAGGTGCAAGAAATGGACATACCACAAAAGCAAGATGCTCTTCCATTGTTAATCATGATGTACTACCGTAAATACTACTTTTGGATTGTTATCAAAATACATTTAAATGATTTCTGATAATTGATAAAAAAGTGTTTAGATTCTTTTTATTAATGTGAATTTTAAATTTAGTCTAACTTACAATAAAATATAAATATTTATTGTAAATTATTCTTTCAGCAAATTTATATATACAAAAAAATTAAAGCAAGGAAAAGCAAAAAAACAAACTGGAATGTTCATTTAGCGGTGGTTTTTTTTTTTAAAAAAATTCTACAAAAGCATCTGCTAAATGCAACCATAATAGCCATGAAAATCATTTTTAAAAAAAATATATGAAAAACCATTACTAAGTGCATCCAAAACCATTGTAAAAATCTATTTTTAAAAAAATTCAAAAAAATCTGGCTACTAAATACATTAAAAATCATCACAAAAATCAATTTTTTTTCAAGAAAAAAACTAGCTAAAACTATCGCTATTGACACAAAATATGTTTCTTTTTCACTCTTTTGATTGGTTTCTAAAATTTAGAACACAAAATAAATTTTTTTGTGTATTCTCTTTTATTAATTTTACCTTTACAATGCACAATCCTAAAAGCTATAATTTTACTTAAACTAATTTCATTTTACAACCACTAGGTGCAAGAAGTGGGCATACCATAGAAATAAGGTGCTCTTCCACTGTTAGTCATGATGCACCACCGTAAATACTACTGTTGGATTGTTGTCAAAATACATTTAAATGATTTATAATAATTGACAAAGAAGTGTTCATATTCTTATTATTAATGTGAAATTTAAATTTAGTCTAACTTACATTAAAATATATATTTATTGTAAATTATTTTTGTAGCAAATTTATAGATGCAAAAAATTAAAGCAGGAAAAAGCAAAATAAAAAAAATTGGAAGTTGCATTTAGTGCTGATTTTTTTTAAAAAAAAAAAATTCTACAAAAGCATCTGCTAAATGTAACCAAAACAACTGTGAAAATCAATTTTTTTAAAAAAATAATATATATGAAAAACCACTACCAAGTGCATCGAAAACCACTACAAAAATCTATTTTTAAAAAAATAAAAAAATACTAGCTACTAAATACATTAGAAACCATCACAAAAATCATTTTAAAAAAAAAAAAAAACTAGCTAAAACTATCACTATTGACACAAATAATTGCTGCTAAAAATAAAATATATAAAATTTTACTCAAATAACCATTGTCGAATTCATAAAAAACCACTGTTAAATAATGAACTATTTAAAAAAAAATATCACAACCACTACTAAGTCCATTAAAAATTATCGCTAAGTTCACAATGGGATTAACCTCATTGCAACCATAACCGTCGCTAGGTATTGACTAACAACTACTAAATATACTTTTTTAATGGTTAGCAAAAATTGTCGCTAAATACATCCTAACCCATGTATTTATAGTGGCTTTGGTAACCACTGAGAAGTGTATTAGCAGTAGTTAAGACTACTGCTAAATGCAAAAAAAGAAAAGAAATTGCCACTAAATACATTTTTTTCTGTAGTGTATTAATATTGTAATCATTAGGAAGATCTAATTTATAGGCTTTATCATTGAGCTTTGCACCACTTGGAATGGAACATCACCACTAGGGTGGAGGTTGGTCTTGTTTTATGCAAGGGACCTCTCTTTCCTCACATGTAACCATACACAATTCCTTGGCTTCAAAACAACCTTCTTGAGCCCTTTATTGGCCTATTGTGCATATTGCTCCATTTTTTTCTCAATGTTTTGCCTCATTTGTTCATGAAATTGCTGCACATGTTTGGCCTTCCTGTTTTTTGCAAGACTAGTACATTCCTCAATTAGTAATGGGAATATATCCAAGGGGGTTAAAGGATTAAACTATAAACAATTTCAAATGGAGAAAAATGGGTAGTTGGATGTACACTTTTATTACATGCAAATTCCATATGAGGCAAACATTGTTCCCAATTTTTCAAGTGTTTTTGGATGATAGATATCAACAAAATAGTTGAAATTCTATTTACTACTTCAATTTGCCCCAGTTTCTCCCAAAGAACCTTCCAAAAGTAGCTCAATAATTTAACATCATTATTCAAAACAATACTTCTAGGCACTCTATGCAATCTCACTGCCTCTCTAAAGAATAAATTAGCAGTATGAGTAATATCATAAGTTTTATTACATGAAATGAAATGATTCATTTTAGAGAAACTATCAACCATAACAAAAATGAAATCCTTCCCCTTGCTGGACCTAGGCAAGTTGAGCACAAAATCTATAGAAATGTCTATTCAAGGTTCACTTAGAATGGGAAGTGGCGTATAAAGGCCATAAGGCATGGTTCTAGATCTAGATTCTTTACAAGTTATGCAATTTCCACAAAGTTTTTTCCACATCATACTTCATGCCCAGTGAAAAGAAATGTTCTTACAAAATAGCCAAGGTTTAACAATGCCAAAATAACCCATTAATCACCCCCATGAGCTTCCTTAACAAGCAATTCCCTCAAAAAACATTTCGGGATGCATAACTTATTTCTTTAAAAGAAAACCATCAAGGCAAAAATATTTTCCAAAAGCCACCTTTTCACAAGCATGAAACACACTAGCAAAATCATGGCCATCCATATGCAATCTTGTAATGTGTTCAATACCCAAAAACAAAGCATGCAAAGTTAAGATAATGGTATACTTGTGAGAGGGCATTGGCCACAACATTCTCCTTACCTTACTTATATGGTGTTAGGAAAAGTCTCAATAAATTCCATCCATTTTGCATGTTGGCAGTTCAACTTCTTTTGCCTTTTCAAATGCTTTAAGGACTTATGGCTAGTATGAATGACAAACTCCATTAGCCATAAGCAATGTTGCCATGTCTCCAAAGCTTAAACAAAAGCATAAAGTTCCTTATCATATGCAAGGTAGTTGAGGGTTGCTTCTTTTAGCATTTCACTAAAGAATGTGATGGGATATCTCTCTTGCATCAAAACAGCTCCAATATTTTTTCTTGTTTTGATTTTTCTTTTAACTCATGATTTTCACTCTTACTTTCTTTCTCTCCACTCTTACTCTCTATTTCTTCACTCATATTTTCTTTGTTTTTCTCTCTTTTCACTTGAACTTTGAAAATTTGTTTTAAGGTGAGAGATACAAGAGTAACCTATTTGTTGCCTTTCACAAAGCTATACCAATTGAGGAAGCCATCATGGATTACATGTCTATCAAATTACCAAGGTCTTCAAGCATCAAGTAAACCACTGTATTATCACCCTCACCTCCCTATTATCATTCAACCATTGGAGCTTATAAGGTGCGGAATGATTTAAGGTAGGCAAAGATGATTTTTTTTCACCATGATTGTGCCAGCCACATTGGCACAACTCACCCCATCAATAATTAGGTTACACACCTTGCCTCTCACATGGCATCTAGTATGGAAAATATTTTCCCTTTTTCCTCCTCTTCTTTAGCTTAGGCATTCAAAGCTCTTCTCACTACTAAAGCATCTCTTGCAATTATAACCTCAACTACTTCATCGCTTTCTCCTCCACTTGAATCAATCTCTACCTCTTAACTTTTATATTCATTAGCTAATTTAACCTCCCCATTCCCCTTCATTATCATGACTCTTTTATTTGGGCATTCACAGGCATAGTGACTGTGGCCTAAAAATTTGAAGCACTTGATATATCTTTTCTTTTATGGCACTTCCATCTTACCTTTGCCTTTGGAGTTTTCTAATTTGGTTCTTGAAAAAGTTTCAGCTATAGGTTTGTTGTGGAATTTATCATCCCTTTGCTCATATTTCTTCTCCCAATTTGACTTTCATGAGAAGTTAGATTGATGAACAAGTTTGGAAGAAGTCCTTTCTTTAAGTTGTTTTTCCACCATCATTGTCGTACGTATGATGCCCTCTAATTCCATATAGTGTTGGAGCTCCACCATATTGACAATAACACAATGAAATCTATGGAGAAACAAAGTCATAGTTGGCTCTCAAACTTCTTTCACATTTGCCCTTACCATGGCTATTTCCATCTCATTAATGGTATTCTTCAATACTCTTGGACCTTTGTGTGAGGCTTTGGAGTTTTTGGTGCAACTCCCTATAGTCGTGTGAAGGGATAAACCTTTTTCTCATGATTGTCTTCAACTTATCCCAAGTAGCAATGGATCTTCCATAGTTTTTCCTTCAACTTTGGACAAGTTGATTCCACCAAATGAAGGAAAAATCCATGAACTCCATAACCACTAACTTTACCTTCTTCTCATCAAAGTAGTTGTGGCATTCAAAAATTAATTCAACTTTCTTCTCCCACTGTAGATATGCCTCTAGATCATTCTTGCCTTGGAATGATGGTATGGTCATTTTAATCATATATAGGCTAGAATCCACCCTTTCTCTTCTTGGCCTTTCATTTTTTTCTTCCCATATTGTTTCTATATCTTCTC
Organism: Saraca asoca; assembly: GCA_026873985.1. Classification (NCBI taxonomy): domain Eukaryota; kingdom Viridiplantae; phylum Streptophyta; class Magnoliopsida; order Fabales; family Fabaceae; genus Saraca; species Saraca asoca. The sequence continues at coordinate 8,083 of JANHAO010013548.1, forward strand.
CTTTCACTACTTTTGGTTTCATAGAATGGAGTGGAATTTGTTCTATTTTCAACTCTTGAAAGTTTCTTCCCAACTTCATCAAGTTTCATATTCATCCTTTCAAATTATTGTTGCATAGCTCCTAAGGTGAGCATGATTTCATTGTTTTGAGAGCTACTACTATTTGCCATCTTTTCATGAATTAAAATCTACAAAATAAAGGTTGGTAAAATAGGATCCTCATCAAAACACTCTCCTAACTAGTGTTTGGAAACACTCCACTTGTGCTTGTATTCAAGTTAAGCTTTTATTCTCCAATAAGCTCACTCACTCTTGCCTTTTTTCACTCTTATCTTCCCTTTTAAAGTTCTAGAAGAACTAAAGGGACAAGATCTTTAAGTTTTCAGAAATGTAATAGCCTTCCTCACATAACACTAATAATTTTGAAGTACCATGAACTAATAAGTACAAGGAGTAAAAAATTAACAAGGGAACACAACAGAAATGGATAGCACAATAGCAACAAAGTTTCTACTAGGACAACAAGAGAACAAAATTGCAAACAAAATTCAAATGCTAAGAAAAATGGACTTTGTAAGCTACGTAAATAATTATACATCCAAACAAACACATTCAAATTGAATGCAATGGAAATTGATTCAACAAGACACCAATTTTTTTTGGATTGAATGGAATTCAAAAACTTGTAGAATTTTTGTTTTCCAAAGATTGAAGATAGCACTTGTTTTCTTCCTTTTTGTACTTTCTTTTTCTTTTGTTCTGTCACACTTTGATATTTTTCAACTTGTTTCTTTCATGCTCCATATTCTTTTCACTTTTCTTTTGTCATAATTTGTCTTGCTCTTTTATGTTTCTTTTCACATAACACTTGCTATCTAGAAAATTTTTGCACTTAGTTCTCACTACTTAAAGCAACCAACATCAAGCCAAGTTAATGACAATTGACACAAATCAATTTCTAATTGTGTACTCAATAGGAAGATGTTCTTTTGGCATAAAAAAATTAAAATAAGCTTGGACAATAGCAAGAAACTTAGGGAATTGCAACAGAAAGTTTGCCCAGTTGAAAAAGAAATTAACCAACAAACTAAACCTAAATAGGGGACTACTATTTGATGATCAAAACTGATCCAAATGTTGATAGAAATGGCACCAAATAGCACTAAATTTAACAAAAATTCAGTTTCAAACCAAATGACACACAAAAGCAAAACAAAAGGGAAATTAAACTAACTCACAAACACATGATGTGCAACAAATTAGAAAGCAAAAATTCTACAAATTTTCAGCACAATTTTCACACCAAATAGCAGCAACTTTTGCAGAAAAAGACATAAAAAGAGCAAAAAATTTAAACCAAACAAACCTTTAATCAATCACTTGGTGGACAAGGCAAGACACGAAATAATTTCAACAAAATTACAGTGAATCAAAGCCTAAATGGCCAAAAATTTGCAACAAAAAATTTACCAAAATCAATAGAAATTTAAACTAACAAAATGACAGCAAAAGGATAAAATTCAGCAAGAAAAAGCACTCAAGAATGGCATTAAAATAGGGCAATACAATAACATAAACAATAATAAACAAAAAAGATATCACTTGAATTTGGAAAGTCAAAGCTCTAATACTAAACTGATGTGATCTCCGATGGAGTTGCCTGTGGACCTTTCTTTAATTCAGCAACTAAAAGGAAAAGAAACAGAAGAATATTCATGCCATACTTCAGAATAGGTAGAAGGAAAATGATAAGTGATGGATTTTGATGCCATAAAGTGAAATTTCTTTAATAAGTCTTAAGTTTATGAAAAGCCCTAAGAGGCAAAGCTCTCAAGAAGATGGACACTCCTCAATTTCATAAAATGAGCAATCTGAATTCTAAGGGAAACAAGCCTTCCCTCTTAACTATTACTCACCCACAATGGGCTAGATTCAAGGCCCAAACAAGCCTACCAAAAATACTAAACAAAATAACAAAAAAAAACAAAAGTCTAAAATATTACAAAAGGTCCAAAAATAAGCCATGAAAATGGACCAATCTGCCCTTAAGAGTGGCACCCCAATTCAACCTAAAAAAAACTAAAATAAAATGTGTTTTTGGTTAGCCCCATTGGCCGTAGGTTGATGCCAACTTGCTACCTTGTTGGACACTCCATGTTGCCTAGGTGGCTCCACTTGATGACATGGCTTCAATGTAAGTAATTTTTGAATTTCCAAAGCCATGCTCCCTATGTCTACTCTTTATGGTGTGACATAACCCTTGAATAGTCTCCCTCATCCTTCTAGTCTTAGCTCTTGTGATGGGTCCAATTAGAAGTTGCAAGGCTTCATAGTGATTTCTTGGATGGTCCCTCGGGCTTCCATTAAGGAGAATGAAAGTGAGCTATTTGTGATCAGTGAGAAAGTGAGAGTGAGAATGCCTTCAAAACATTAGAGATGGAGGGGGAGAAAGCTATGATTTCAAAAGTACAAAGAGTTGAGAGTGATGTTCAATTCTCTGAAAACTTCTACATATAAGGAAAGCTTTTGATGTCGGTCATTTAATTAGAATAGACATTTTAATTTTCATTTACTTTGCATTTTCCCATCATTAGTCTCATTTATATTGAATTATTTTTGCCTATTTTATTTTTGAGATAAAATATTACAACTTCATAAATAAATTGCCCTAAGGCTAATTATTTTTTGAATTATTTTGTCCATTAAATAATGCTTAAATTCTTCAATTATTTTGTCCAATTTATTAGTATTAAATTATTAACATATTCTATAGTTTGGGTAAAATAGAATGGCATGATTGGGAATAGAAAAAAATAATTGTTAGAGAATAAATTCTATTCAAATATAAAACTAGCTGAAATAATTTGAGATTTAACAAAATGTTAAAAAAACAGAGATCTCAAATCTATTTAACCTATTAAAATGTTTGGAGAATTTCTTGATTGTATCTCCCCCAAGGTATTGCAAAAGTAAAAAAATATAGCTCATAGATTGTCACTCAATCTACTAAATATAACTATATATTAGTAGATAATTCACATATAATCATTACTTATTCATATCTCACTGTAATATTAGTTGATAAAATGCAGTTTTTGGGGACTTTAGACATCAATTTTCTTTTAAAAAATGATTTTGTTTCTCTTATCATGTATTTTTTTAAAAAAAAAATAGAGATCTCTAATGTATTAATCTAATTAAAATGTATGGAGACTTTAGATATTAGTTTTTTTTGATAAACTGACATTGCTTCTCTAACACGTATTTTTAAAAAAATAACAGAGATGTAAAATATTACATCTTTAAATTTTTAGAATGTTAGACATTGGTTTTAAATAATATTGACATTGTTTCTCTTAACTCGTTTCTTTTTTAAAATAGGCATATAATATTATATATAATACTTTTCATTTTGGGCGTCCATTAATATGGTGAAATTGATATGTAAATCATTAAGGACATCATTTCTTTTTCTTTTTTCTGAATTAAAAAAACAATGCCATTTCTCTTAACCTTTTTTTTTTTTAATGTGCCTTATTCATTACAAAAACCTTCAATGCAATACATTACAATAGATGTATCTAACCTACTATAAAACCTTCAATACATTACAACTTTCCTATAGGTAATCAGCAAAATATTGTAGGATAAACCTAGCCCACTGATCTTGAATTTAGTTAATTTTAGCTTTAGTTTAAGGAATGGTATCTCCAAAGTATTGCAAAATAGATATACGTATAACAAATTGCATTTCTAGCAAAACAAATATACAAAAATCTCAATAGACCCAAATCAAACTGTTATACCTCTTATTGGTTATTATTTTCTTTTCATTTGAGTGATTATATCACTCATATACTTAATTATAAAGTATTCACACTCCACATTTCATGTATGACAATGACACTACAAAAAAATCGAATATATGTACTTAAATAAACATTTCAATCAAATATGAAATTACTTAGATTACTATAAAAGGTATTCAATATGATCAAAACACATACTTGTAAGGTGATCCATTTTGTGTTTTTTTTTTTCCTATTGCCACCCATATAAAAATAAATCTTAATTTATCTACTCAATCAAATTCATGCAAGCAACCAATATATCAATAAAAGAAGTCACATAAAATTTAAATCTCAAATATGTAATAAAAAATGATGCCTATAATAAGAAAATATCAAATATGCAATAAAAAGTGATGTTTATACTAACCAAAAAAAATCAAATATCACATCACATACTTAAGAATCAATAAAAGGTGCAAAAACATATTACTTCTTTCTTTAGGACTCCTAGAATCTATGTTTTTTTTTTCCATATGAGGAGCCTACCACTATAAGTAACTATGATGTAGAAATTCAGCATCCAGTCTCTTCATCTTATAGTCACGATGTTGAAGCTTTTATAAGGAAATAAAGAAAATGGTGAATGTAACACTTTAGATTGTATAATATAAATAAAATTATGAATCAAAAGTTCAAGGTAAACTCACAACTCAAATACTTGGATGCAATATATATTTATCTCTTTCATGGCTATGAATTGCTTGCTGCCTTCCTTAAACACAAAAGTATCACATTCATTATGCACCACGTCGGCACCCATTTGAACTTGGATAAAATCATCATCATCTTCTCAACCACTTTAGATAACATTTTCCTCGGATCAATAGGAGGCATCTTCCTCTTTTACTCACTCCTTTCATTGTAAAATGCCTAATTGATACACATAAAATTATGAAATCTAGATATTAGAAATATAGTAAAATTGGATCATACAAAAAAAAATTACTTATTGTATAGAAAATGATACCTTTATAGCCAAAGTGATAAAACTCTTTGGCCATGTGATGTGAGCCCCAATTGCTTAGCCCACTATCCTTAGTTCATCCATTAGCATTAATAGTTTTGCACTTTCATCCAATGGGGTGTTAGCCATAACTTTTGTTTGATAGTCAGACAATTGTTAGCAATTGAGGGAGCAAATGTGGAAAATCCTTCCATATGCTGCTGTATATTCCCTGGGCACTAAGGCTAGAAAACATTTGGCTCCTTCCTATATAGTCAAAAAAATCAAATTGAAAGAGTTATAATGTCATTTTTCATATAAAATGTTAGAAACTACTTACATAATAAAGGAAGTTTATGCTTTTAGTTACAATTATTTTCCTCTAGTAGCTCTACAAATAGGTTTCGTTCTCCTAAACAATTAGCTTTTGCACTGCTAGGTGGGGGAGAAGGGTGCATCTTTACCTCATTATCTATAAGCCTCAGGTCAAAGAGTGACTGTATGCCTATCTTCTGAATGTAGGTAGCCATCTTTTGATCAAACATTTCTTCCATCTCAGCCTGGGCCTTCTTTCTCACCTTTTATGTCAATTTAGCAATAATCTCCTCTGTCATATGTCATTTGAGCAGGAATCGCTATAGTATGATCCTCTAGAAAAAGTGATGATCCTCAAAGATGCTTTAATGATCCCCTAAAAGAGGCTTTGAGACCTACTCCTCCTCTAACTTCCCTGGCATGGCTAGGATGCTCTTCAATTTTCAATGCAATTGTTAATATGTCCATCCTTCTTAACAGAGTAAAATCTCCTTGAGTGAATTTTTACAAGAGAGAATTCTATGGCGTACAATTAAGATATTTATTAGCCCTTAACACTATAATTACTTAAGCAATTCACAGTTACAAATTACTTAAAATTTTCTTGACAACTATCTGGCTTTCTTTGGTTTTATACTCACCTTTTATGTTGACCCTAGCTCTTTTCCATAACTCATGCCAAGAGATGGAAATTACTTTTGAAGTAGACTAATTAAAAGCTTCTTATTTTACAAGATTTTCCTTCACCAAAACTTGCTCGAGCTTCACATGTTTGTCTTGAAACAACTAATGTTTATATTTGTTTTTGTCTTCTCTCTCCCATTGGTTTCAGTCATTCCTTGTTGACAAGAAAATATTAGTTGATAAGATGGTCAAATTACTTATAAGATATAGTTGAAAAAAGAAATATAAGGCAAGATGACCAAATTTACTTCAAAATCCTCGAATTGGGGCTGCTTCACAAATCATTCCATAGTTGTTAATTGTGGAAGTTGCATTTCTTTTAGGGGTATGCATCACCCTTCCTCTTAATGGTGATGTGATCCCTTGTCAACTAGTTTTTAAAGTCCTTCCACCACTTACCGACAAGTTTTAAGACTTCTTTTTTCTTCCTCACATCAACATCAAATGTTGTTTACAAGATAACACACACATAAATTATATTTATATGCAATTATTCTAAGAAGATAGTTATGCACATATTGAACAAAAATTAGAGATAAGTAATATATACCAAGATATCCTAACAAATATTCTCCTTTATGACTTTTGGTACTTTTCTTTGCAGTGCTTAATATTGATTGGAATTTTGGTGTATGCCAACATTCCAATATAACTCTTATATTTTAATGATATATCCCCATTTGCATGACCTTTAGAATTGAAATCAATCTTCATCTTCTCCTCTACTATAAATAAGGGTCATTTCATTCATAATGGTAACACCTATCATACACTTTCAGTACTATGAGAAGGATTCATATGGCCACTTAAAAGGAAAAAAGAAAAAGAAGTTAACTTCAAAAAATTATTATATCAATTATTTTTCTACATAGAGTATGTTCCAAGTTTCAATCTTTATAGATTGCATTGATGATTTTGAATAGGAGATGTTTACATTCCAAATTTCAATTTTTACGGGGAAAATCCTAGATGTATTCCTATGCAGACTACCAAGTGATACAAAACAAGGCATGCATGACCAGATAATTCACACCAAGAAACACGACCAAAAACTAAAACCTAGCTGAAATCATTTTTGATAAACAAATTATGATAATAAAAAAAGATAAACCCTAAAATATAAACCATCAGCAAAATATGAAGCTAAAAAAGTATAAAAAAGAACACTGGTATAACTTAGCAAGGAATAAACAAATATAGAGTAAGAAAACCAAGGTTTCCTAACTAAATTAGCAATGGGCATGCAATGCAATGATTGTAGACAACAAAGACATTCAAAGATAGCAAAGAAAAATGTAGGAAGGGTTTGAGAATGATATCAAGGAAATGTTTTAAATAGAGGAAAGAAAATGAGAGTTGACTGAAGAACTAGCATGTTACCTAAAGAAGCCTAGACTTTAGATGTTAGTTATTTTATAATACATCTATGTCAGCTTTTATTACAAACCAATGTATAAATTTCAAGCATCTACTTTTTAATGTATAAATTTAACGCACCTACTTTTTACAAAAATTTACATATTAATTTTCATAATATTTACAAAAGCACCTTTTTTTCTTTATATTATTCCCACCAGAATTTTTTTAATTTATTTTTTCATTTTGTTTATACATTCATTTTTTATGACAAATGATGCATTTATTTTAAATGAATTTATGAGACAGCATGATGTTTAAAATCCATAAGTGCACGGTGTAGTTGTAGCTAGTACCGACAAATACGAGTCGATCCCATAGGAAAATTATATCAATTACTAGAATCTTTACAATTTTACTATCTAAATTAAATAGTATATAAATAAAGAAAGAAAGAAGAACAGAAAATAGAAGAAGAAATTTAAAGAAAGAAAGAAAATAAAGAAGTAATTAAAAAAGATATCAAATATAGAAAGCCTAGGATTAGGACT
>JANHAO010013549.1:0-15776 GCA_026873985.1 Saraca asoca
GCAAATTTCAATTTAGTCCTTCAAATTTCAAAATTTTATTTCGATTTTCTCTTTTTATTTCCTTAATATTATTTCCTTAATATTTTGGGTATTACACGAAGGGTCTGCCAGTTGAAAAGCTAGAGTGCTAGAGCTTCTTGTGATTCTTCCTCCTGCCATTGCAACTAAATAGAGAATCAATGTGGAACACAGAAAATAAGCTAGAAAATAGATGAGTCCCCACAGACGCCAGTAAAAACGTTGATGGTGGAATTTGGCTCCGGGCTGAACTCCAGCCAACTGGAAGTTTTTTTTAAGACTCATAATGTTTTCTAGGCAAAATAGTGGGAGGAAGAGGAAGAACAGGAGGGAAGCTGAAGGACTGTTAATGTGGTTCGTCTAAATCTGGTCGGCACCAAACCCTACATCCATGGTAAATCTTTTATTGATTAAAGAAAGAGAAATCTTACAGAGCTTTTATTATGGCTATTTTGGCCTTTCCTTGTATAATGGCTTCCTTTCCCATTTTTAAAAAAGGAGATGGATATATATGAAATATAATAAACTATACATCTGTTACATCAGGCATTAAATATACAAGACTGCCTAGACTACTGCAAAATGACTTCTGTGGGTTACTTTCTGCATGTGGGGCCTGATGGGCTACATTTTACAGATTGGAGTTAAGAAATATCCAAAGGTGCTATCTATGGCGAGCTGCTAACTGGGTGAGGTGTTGTGTGCACTGAACTTTGTTTGGGGTCATTGCTGTTCTAGGCTAGGGGAGGTCGTGTGTGCACTTGACGATGTTAGCTCGCTTTGGGTGAACTATTGGCTATGTGAGTTAGATTCTGGCATGTTTGGGCCTTGTTCTGTCTCAGGGCTTGCACTTCACGTCCTAGTGATTTGACCTTTTGGCACATCGACCTGAGCTCTTCACCTCATGGCCTAGCTGTCTGAGCTCATACCATAGTGACTTGACTGTCTTGACTCAACGACCTTAGGATGTAGCGACTTGGGCTTTGCTTATTAGACTTGCTTACTGGGCTTTTGTCAGCCCATTTTGTAATACCAAAATTCACTCATAACTGCTACTGTTATTCCTAATGTCAAATAGATACACATCATTGCCAGTTTGTTATTCAGCATCCATCTCTTCAAGAAGCTTTTCTATACATTCACAGATAAAACTCCTTGGAGGGATGGAATTTAGGGATCTTAGTCCCTATCTCCGCATCTTTATTTTAAAAATTTCACATTGGAGTCTAATGCCATGTTAGCTGATTCAGTTATGACAAGTTGGAGGGCACTTGCATTAAGGGCCACACTCATAGACTAGAGGCTTTACTTTGACAATGGCCCCATTATAATTGAATGGGATATCTCCCCCATTTTTGACAGCATAAGAACATTTCCTGAGTTAGAACATCCCTCAGTATAATTACATCCCTTTGGAGGAATGGGATTGCAACAATAAGGATAAATGATTGTAGTAGAGTATGTAAATGGTGGGGATTTTTGATCAATTGATCCAACATATCTAACCTAGTTGCTTCTAGTTTGGATGCTTCAACTTGGAAATAGTTATTATCCACCACCAGATGACAAGATAATTCAATAGAAGTAGTAGTAGCAGAAATGTTGTCTACTCTAACAACATCATCCGAACATGGTGGAGTGTGTAACCAGTAAAATATTCTTGGATACTAATAAATTAATTTACAACAATGTGATCCATTGGAGCATCCTACATCACTAGAAGTTGTAATTACTTAAACTCGAAGAATCCCATGTAGAAGAGTATGGATAAGTAGTATTAAGGATAAAAACAAGTGATGGTGTATAGATTTGTAGGCATAATATATATATACTGATGGAGACAGAGGAAGTGAGGAAAAGGAGACAATTGCATTAGTTTTAAGCAAAAGGTGACAGAGTAGAAGGAGGTTCTAGTCTTAAAGGAACTTTTATCTGACCTCCAAAGGTATTCTGATTCAAACATCAAGCTAAACACAACTACCTTGTTTGATGCAATATCCATCACACTGAATTTCCTGTTCAACTCAAGATGGTACCCATAGCTTACGCAGGATAATGCAACAACAGTCTGGCTCATATAGAGTAACTATGTTCGCGAGGTAGACTGAGACTAGGGAAATTTGATGGTCTGTTCATTCAAGAGCCATAACAAGATAGTCATTTGCAATTGATTATAGACAGCAACACTACTAGTGAGAGGAAAGGACTTGCAAAACTCTTCGGCAGTTATTTATAGTCCTATGGGAAGCTATTGAATAGGTAACCAAAATAGGGTAACCATGAATCATAGTTTGGGGAGTATTGTAGCAGGCAGGACTTGTTAGAGTAACTCAATACAGCTTCTACGTAATTCTTGAGGGAGAAAAGCCTACTCTTATGTTGGAAGGCTAAGATTTCAAGCAACATCAAGTGCCTAGGTGGGTGTCCTACAGCAAGACCCAATGACTAAATAGCTGGACACTCATGCTCCTCAATCGAAATGAACTGATCAGTGAGTAGTTTCATCCAACTGAATCGGAAGGGCAAATCAGGAAAGAAGACTGGCTGGAGAAGTTAGTTTGGCCAAAAACTAAGGAAATAGCCAAACAGAGTAGAGCAAGGCCATACAGTCTGAGCAGGGCAGATTTCCACTACCTTGCCCTGACAAGCACAACCAGCTTGAACATTATTATATACTCTTTTCACATCAGCATCTGTCATCCTTTTCAACATTTAATCATTTACAGACAAGTTAAGTTGATCCATATTCTTATCCTCCCAAAAAGAGATTCTTGGGACCCATGGTTTATGGGCCCACCACACTTCCGTTGTGCCACTCTAATTGCTAAAACTCTTCTCTGAGGAAGATACCTTCTAATTATAGCATACCCAAGCAATCACTGGGGCCAATTGTATTAACATCATGTGACAAAGTTTTGAATCATTGGACAAGGCCATCTTACCCTCCGGAGAAGACTCCAGTATGTGGGGATCCTTTAACAAATCAAGCAAGTGACATTTCATAGCTTCTATAGTATTTGTCAACCTATTGTCTTCCAAGGCTTTTGACTCTGACCATCACATTTTTCAACATTAAGCTAACTTAAAGCCTTAATCTTCTAAACACTTGAATTGGCAAAGGTGAAGGTGGAGGAGGAATCAAAACTACACTAATACTTCTAATATACTGATTGATATCAATATTACCTACAGTTGTAGAAGATGCAGGAGGTGCAAGAAGTAGGGGAGGTGGCAATAAAATTAGTGGTACAAGAGCTCATGACATTTCTCAATGAAGGAGACCATGAGAAAATGGTAGTAATAGGGGCGAGATATGATGATTCTGGGACCACAAATTTAAAGAATGATATGAATCCTACCTAGCACTAGAGAATGTATGAGACGTCATGTTATTCCCATGCCATAGGAAAGAAGGATAAGTTACATAATGCTGACCTAGATTTCACATCACAATAGGTGAAACTTGAAAACTAAGATTCTGAGGATCTATTGAAGATGTGGCTGGTGGTCAATGTAGATAGGCATGATGACCTGATAAATCAACATGATAAAGGTTAGCAGTAAGAGTATATTGGACAAGTAGTAGTGAAGGCCCTTACTGGAAATGAAGGAAAGGTGATGGAGTTTGTGGGCATGGTTAATATGTAGCCTACATGGATGTTTGAGGACCTTGTCCAAAATTAGAATCGTTATTCACTTGATTATACACCTTAGATAGGACGACTCAAACTCATGTTCAATGAACTTTAATAGCATAGAATGAGTTCACATAAAATACAATCATCAGTATTCTCATCCCTGATCCTAGCCTCTGATAGTCCCCAGTTAAGCACTCACACTTTTTTCATTCTTGTTAATAATATACAATCCCTTATCAAATAGCCAGCTCCGGAGTTTACAATGACCTTCAAGGATCTAGAATTAGTATTATGTAATCTAGGTTTCACGAAGTAAGAGTGAAATCAGAAAGCAACAGAGTGGGCCTATCAACCTTAAGCAAAAATAGTTATGTATATAAGTAGGAAGACAAGATTTAAGAAATATGGAGATTTTCAACATACTTATGGTGTGGGCATCAACATATCCTTATTCATGTGTCGTGTTCCATGACACACTAACATAAACTCGGTATGCCAATCCCAATTTGATAGTTGGAGACCTCTATTATGTACCTAAACCCTAGACCCTGCTTTGATACTAACTTTGTCACACCCCAATCCATGGAACATGACTAGCGTAGAAGGTCACCATCAAGAAACCACTTCCATCAAGAAACCCCCTACAAGCAGTACAATGTAGCAATGACATGCAATTAACCAATACCATCTAAAAATACATATATCTTTTCTAATAAAAATCTGATAGAGTTTCCTCTGTTTTTCGGATACCTGACCACAAGGCCTATACAACAATACAAGGGTTACATGTCCATCACAACCTGTGTAACATCATAATAAAATGTAGTGGCCTAGATTATATAGTTTACATCCTATTGGGCATCCAGACAAAACACATATGTACAACTGCTAATTCAATTGTTAATATTACATCATTTATATAACTTTGATCTCCATAGGACGTGATCTACTCGATCGGTGAGTAGATCCAGAACGAGGAAGGTGTCGAGTAACTGAAGGAATATCTTCTAAGTCTGAAAAATAAAAAGAAGAAAGGAGTATGTTTCATTGAAATCCAGTGAGTAAACAATCCCATGATCACCCAAAAATCCTATTTGAAAACCATGCTTGAAAATATACATATAAATATAACTACAATTGTGTAGGTGTGCTTACCCATTCTCTAACCATAATCTCAATACACATTTAAAAACTATAATTCAACAAGAAAGTTTTGTCATAGAAAAGATGATATTTAACAATATGATGGTAAACAGGAGAGAAAACCAGTAACTTTCTAAAATTTCATTTAAACTCATTATTGAAAATCATACAAGTGGATTTCCACAAGAATATATATTCCAAGAGGTAACCATTAGAATATAAGCATACTCATCGTCACAAGCCATCCAACATGTCTGTCGGATAATCATGAACATTTATTGACATCCTTACATTTCCCTCCTTATCCACTCCTATCCGAGCGATTTCATATCTCCAAGTGCACTTTAGTACATACCCCTACATTTTCATTCTTATCCACTCCTGCTTGAGTGATTCACATATTCTAAGGGTTACCAAGAAAATTTTATAATAGTTCTAGTACTTCAAATCAACATGTTAAATACATTATATGGCAAGAAATTCATTAAACGGGTAAGCAATATTTATTAAAACATATATAAACCAATTAATGCATTTTCATATCCAATCAAGTAGAAAAGTAGTGTCATCAATTTCAATAGTATACAGCAAGATGGAAATGTATAATTTAAACATGGCAAACCATTTCATGAACACATATAACACATAAATATACTTTCAAAATCAGATTAATATATAGGAAAGTTCTATTATTTAAAAGGAATTATAACATCTCATATAGTAAAATTTTATTATATTTACACATGGGATTTTTAGTGAGGAGGATTGTCTACTCACCTTAGACACTCAATTTGGGTTTTCTAGTAGAAGCTTCAGAAATTAGCCATTGGTGTGCTTGATTCTTGCTTCAAAACTTCTCTGAAGTAAGACAATACACAACAACAAGAATATTTCCAATTTCCCATAACTAATATAGTAAGAGTTTCAAGGGAAATTCTTGGAAATTAGCTATAGGATCACTACGGAATAAATCTTTTATTCTAGAATTACTCACCACTTTCCAAAGTGCAGGTGGGGAGCTTGGCCGGAACTGGATTACCATCGGTGAGCCTATGAGAGCTGCCGATTGAACTGCACTATTAAGGATTTTCAACATAAATATCTTGAAAAACTGGCTATAGGATTAATATAGAATAAATCCGATAATCTAAGAATACTCACTGGAGTCTGAAGTACCGGTGACCAGTTCGTTGCTGACGAAGCCTCACTGTTAAGCTAAAGGGGCAGCCGGCTGAACTACTACAATAGGGAAAGAAAGCTGTTGGCTGTTGTGAGCTACTCCAAGGAAAAAGAGAAGCAACCAGAGAAGAAGAGAGGAAGGATGATGGCGGTCTATTGTGGCAGAATGATGACGGTCGATGAGGAAGCTTGATTAACAACGCACGAGTTGAAGCAGAGGTTTCAGCCGAAGAAGGAGTAGGGCACCAAGGAGGTCACCGGAGGAGGGAAAATGGCGGTCGGAGGAAGAAAGGATGAAGGCAGTGGCCGGAGATGGCAGTTGGAGATCGAACAAGGAAGAAGACAACACAGGGAGGCCGCAAGAAACTTTGGGAAAAAGTTGGAGAGCTCATGAAGAAGAAAAGATGGCTTGGGAAAAATTTATACTGAAATGGAAATGGGACAAATTATAATTTAACCCCAAAACTTTCCACGGACTTTAAATAAGCCCTCTTGAAAACTAAGAAATTATGTTATGGCCCCAACAAAATTTAGGACTTTTTATTTCAATCCCTTAGTAACATTTTTTTTTGAGGTATTACATCTGGCCAATCTCTCTACTTGCACTTTGGAGGGTGATGAGTATTCCTAGAACAAAAGATTTATTTTATAGAAACTTTACATTAAGTTTTTAAGAAACCTGAAACCCTAACCCTCAAAGTTGAGGTACGCTGAAATATTGTTATTCATCAACTCCAGTGATATTTTTAAGGAAGAATCAAGCACACCAATGGCTAATTTTTGGAGCTCCAGCTGATTTTCCAAATTGAATAACTTGATTTTTCCAAGTAGGCTGATTTAGCACCTTGAGGAACAATTAGACCATTCTAAAGAGTGTCTAAGGTAAATGGATGATTCTCTTCACTTAATAAATCCCATTTGTAAATATGAAATAATTTTAGTATATGGAATATTATGATTCTTTTGAAATAATGGAATTTTCTTATACATTAACTTGGTTTCGAAAGTTTACTCGTATATTGTATATGTATATGAAAATGTTTTATTGTGATAAGTTATGCACTTTCATCTTGATTGTATTATTGGAATTGATGATACCATTTTTCTATATGATGAATGGATATGAAAATGCTTTAATAGGTTTATATATGTTTTGATAAATGTTGCTTATTCGAATAAGGATTTTCATGCTATATGATGTTTTTAGAATGTTGACTTGAGATATTGGATTCATTGAAAAATTTATTGATAGCCCTCAAGTGCACTTGTGAATATGTGAATTACCTGGGCAGGAGTGAATAAGGGAGGAAATGTAGGGATATATATATATATATATATATGTTCATGAACTTCTGGCAGACATGTTGGATGACTTATAACGATGATTATGTTTATATTCTGATAGTTACCTCTTAAAATTTATTCTTTGGGGAATCCAGTTGAATGTTTTATTATGTTGAGTTTGTTGAAATTTTGAAAAGGTTATTGGCTTTCTCTCATCTTTACATCATAGTGAATATATTTTCCATAGTATTATACCTTGATATTTACCTTTAGGTTATTGAATATCATAATTTCAATTACTTACTTTCTTTCTTGATGGATGGAAATTTGCAAATCTACTTTGAGATCATGATTGTTGAATGGGTAAGCATATTTTCACAGCTATATATATATATATATATATATTTTTTAACATGATTTATAATTGAGGTTTTGGTATTTATAGGATTGTCTATTCATTAAGTTTTTATGAAATTCACTCCTTTCTTCTCAATGTTTTTCAGAGGCCCAGGATACACCTACCATTCCTCCACCTCACACTGATATGAGATCTGCTCCTTGAACGAGTAGATCATTTCTGCAGAGTATAAAGATATATGAGTGATGAAAATCAATGGCAGTTAGCTGGATTGTATTTGCATGTGTTTGGTTGCTGGATGCCCAGTAGGATATAAACTGTGTAATCTGGGCCACTACATTTTGTCCTGTTATTATACAGGTTGTGACGGGCGCGTAGTTTTTTTTTTTTTTGTATAGGCCTTGTGCTTAAATATCCAAAAAATAGATGAGATTTTGCTGGATTTTTGGTAGAAATGTATATGTACAAATTTGGTTATGTATTGGTGTAATTGTGTGTCTTGATATGTTATTTGTATTGTTAGGCTTGTAAGGGATTTTCTTAGTGGTGACTTTCTACACTGGTCACATTTCGTGGATTGGGGTATAACAACTAACCAAGGCCTAATTACAACCGTAGGGTTTCTCCTTCTACATTATAAATACTCAAATATGCTTTACACCCTCATGATCTTTTTCTCTATTTCTTACTTTAGAATTCCTACTAACTTAAGTATCGAATGATCTATGAAAGACCTCTGTTTACTATCCTCTAATTATATTTTTGTCTTGCAGATTGCTAACGCAATTCCATATTGAGAGGAATTTATCAACATTATACACCTAGAACATCATTTTAATACTCATGAGATATAAGGCCCTAATTAGTTTATAAACTCCTGTAAATTTCAATAAATGCACAAAAAAAATCCTAAACGGACAAGAAACTTACATAAAAAAAGATGTGTAATTTATAACATAAGTTTAAGAAGCAAATACCTTGGAGGATTAACAAGTTAGAAAGGCAAATGCTATGACGCTTCCAACTTAACTAAAAAATTTCAATATGCAGTTAAATTGCAACTCATATATATCACTTTGAACTCCTACCATGATTTTCTATAATTATAACTTCTTTTATAAGTTATTGTGATTTTCTCAAAAGATGATTTGAAATTTAATATCCCTTCTCGATTAGACAAATATCTCATAAGTTTAAATTTATACATCCTAAAAATTTGTTGTTTCAAAGGCACCAACAGCCAATAAACTGCCTTGATCCGATGATCATTGTATACCAGTTTGGTCAGATACATTGCACCAGTGAAATGAAGAATTAAAACAACATAAAATATGCTTCATCACATATATAATTTGCTGTCCAAAACCTAAATTCACGAGTCGAGAATCTTATAATTAAGTTAACAAGTTATCACTGAGCTTTGGATTCACGAGGCAATGCACTATTCAATATTGGGATTATTTTAAATGAGTCTTACGTTGCTAATAACATCATAATTAATAATAGAGATGCTTAATTGGCGTTCGCTGACAATGGTCTTGATTCCCGATAGTAGCAAAACGACAATCACAGCGGTTCTCACGGTGCATTCAGTGCTGGACCGAGCTCCCTTGTTCCAAACTCACACAAACAAGACGAATAAACGGTTTATCGAGGTCCCACGAATCTAACCATACATTAGTTCAAATCTTTCAGAGTTTAAATCTCAGCAAATAAGGCTTAGGTATCTACAAAACCTTGGCCATTTGACTAAACTGGATTCCGTTTGTCTGTAATGTAGAGGGCCGGCAGCTGTATTCTTAGGTTACTGATGGGGCCAATCTTTGATTGTTTGATGCTAATTAATTAACATAGTTTTCATTTAAGGCTGGGACTTTGGCAGATTTATAGGTAGGGGAAATGTAACCAACTAGACACACATTGAATATTATGTGTCCGTGATTTGAAGGGGACATTTTAAATTTTTTAATGATTCATGGTGGAAATTCTGGGTTCAATCTAAATAATTCTTCCATTTGTTAAAAGGTTTATACTATATTTCATCCTCTTTTATCAAACTCTGACACGTGAAGCCCTGCATGATTTTTAAGCACATTGGATAAAGGTTTAAAGTACTAATCTCAAGGCTTACCGATTTATCCTTACCTTCTTGAATACATAATAAAAAGTCAGCTTAATTACCTTGAATTGTATCAAGGATTTGTTACCAACCTTAGCTACAATCATACGATACAATTAATGTCTCCACTAAAACCGCACTATTTGAAAGTCACAATTGAATTTGTCAGCCACTGTGATGTCAATAAATCTTTTAATCAAATATATTACCATCTTAATTCAAAAACAGATCTTTCATTATTATAATCTAAGATCATCTTATTATTTTTATATTTTATTATTTAGTTTGTTGTCATTATAAATATTTATCACGTGTTATAAACAGAGGAAGTAACTACATTATTTGTAAGTAGCTTACTAAAATATACTAGAATAATACATGTGTTATACACAGTTTAATGATAAAATATAAATATAAATCATTTATTGATTTATATAAAGTATGTATGTTTGTCATGACTATAAAATAAATTGAAACTATACTAATTTATTGTAAATGTATGTATTAAAAGAATAATAATAATATTTATTTATTTACTATCTCATAAATTATTTAAAATTTTGTTCAATAATAAGAAAGTACAATTTAGAAAAACAAAACAAATATTTTAATAATAAATAGTAAATTTTTAATGAAAATTAAAATTTAAACTAAAAGTTGTATTAGACATAAAATAAAGATAATATTAGGAACTTGATATTTAGAGATTAATAAAATTTAATTTTTTTTTAGTTCCTGCATCTTAATTTTTAAAAATTTATATGCGAAAAGAATAAGAATCAATAGACAATAAAAATTTAAATTTAAACTAAAAACTTATGATTTGGTTAATTAGAATTTGATTATTTGATTTTCTAACTTTCAATTTTTAAAACGTCAAAAGAAAAATAAAAATAAATAAATAATAATATCCAAATCAGAAAAATCAAAACTTAAAATAGAGATAATTAATAATTTTTTTCTAAGAAAATGAAAATATATTAATTAAAAGCAACATATAGGTCATGAGTATAAACTTCCTCAACAGAAGGAGGAATCTCCAAAACAAACCCAGAATCACTACTTAAAGGATTAATTTTTAAAAGTTAGAAAGCAAAAAAATAAAAACAAACAAACAGTAAAATTTAAAGTTATTATTTTATGACGTAATTTCACTAAAAATAAAAAACTAATAGAATTAAATTAACTTATTATCTCCATAAAAGATGGCCTCATGAAGAATTGGATTTATTGAATAGCATAGATATTATAAATTTCAACATTAGCTCGGACCACTCTATGTATCCCAGCCCTTCAAAACACACACTGTAATATTGAAAGTGGACAGGAATTATGTTTACTTCTCTATAATATTTTGAGCATTCTTCAACATATTCTGTTCTTTTCGTTCCAATTATCACCAACAAATTCATAAGAAGCGGGTGAGGTGAGATTATGAGAAAGATATTTTACATTTCATTATATTATTTTCAATTTTGAAAAAGAAAAATGGTGTGATTGTGTTTGAAGTCCTCCCATAGAACCTACACCTCTTTGATTCAAATTGATCATAATATAAATTTGACTTTTTTTTTTAAATATAAGAAATACTTTAAAAAGTAAAGTAAATTATTGTTGGTTAAACAATAACTAGTTGTTACAAATGTAATACCATTGTATATAGTCAAGCGTTAGCAGACGATACATGGGAGAGCTTCAGTCTTATCCCAAATTGGTTTTTTTTAATAACAATTTTAAGTATATATATTATGTGAAATTGAATCAATTAGAAGCGCAAAAAAGAGCTTCGGTATTCCTAAAGCGGAGCACGGACCCTGTCAAACGGCCAACAAGTTTAAAGACCACAGCAAACTTGTAAACAAGGTCACACTGTTATAGGGGATATGTTAGAAGAAAATTTTGTTTAGTAATTTCTGAAGGGTGCCTTTCCAACATGGGGTGGTGGCGCAGTTGGCTAGCGCGTAGGTCTCATAGCTTCGGATGGGTTATCCTGAGGTCGAGAGTTCGAGCCTCTCTCACCCCAGGTATATTTTCTCTGTCACTGGCATTATGCTTTTTGCAGTTTGCCATATATATTTTCTCTCCGTAGCATTGTACTTATGTTCTTTTCAGTTTGCTGTAAGCTTTCTTATTCCATTTCCTTTGCTGTCTGAGCAGAAAACTAAAGTGTTC
Source organism: Saraca asoca (assembly GCA_026873985.1). Lineage (NCBI taxonomy): Eukaryota > Viridiplantae > Streptophyta > Magnoliopsida > Fabales > Fabaceae > Saraca > Saraca asoca. The sequence continues at coordinate 11,912 of JANHAO010013549.1, forward strand.
CTGCAAAGTAAAAGATATTATTGGTTTGGTGGAATTTGGATTACTCAAGCATAAGGTGACATTTATCAACCCTAAAAATAAGAGGGAAGATATAGAGACATAGGCAGGCAGATACTGCAGCCCATGACTCCACCACACCCATAGAAATCTGAAACTTACTATATATATTACGTACTTTGCATGCCATTTTTCAAAGGGAATCAGGATGGGTGTCTGTATATCCATACAAAACCCACTATTTTCTCCTTTAAGATTAAACACAAATCAACCAAGAGACAAAGATATTCGTAATTTCTTCTCATCTTATCCTTCCCTAAATTCCCGTGATCCCTATAGATATATATATATATATATATATATAAAGTACCTAGTGAAAGCTACGCCACAACCACCACAACACCACTTGCTCTGTGCATGAACCCAAACGACCTATATATAGTCCTCTTACGTTAGCCTCTTTCGTCCACAACCTTTTATTACATATATCTACTCTTCACCATTTGTTCCTCAAAATGGCTTACTGTCAATCTGTAAAACCATTGTATCACATCTTTCTCGTCCTTGCATATCTAAATTTCATTGATGTCTGCTTCGGAGAAAGAAAGCTAACTTCATTGTACCAACCACCACCTATGGCTCTTACATACCACAGAGGTAAATTGCTTGAAGGAAATGTTCCCTTGTCGATAATCTGGTACGGTGGTTTCACACCGTCCCAGAAATCCACCATAGTAGATTTTATTCTCTCTCTGAACCACCAAAAGAATCCTACAGAATCAAGAATCCCCACAGTATATCAGTGGTGGAAAACCATTCAGGTTAATTATATAAAAACAGCTGGTAAAAAAGAGACCCAAATTCTCCTGTCAAACCAAGTTTCCGATGTAAATTACTCTCTTGGGAAATTACTAAAAAAACCCCAGATTTCCCAATTGGCTAGAAAGCGAATCCAGCCCAACGGCTTAACGCTTGTTTTAACAGCTAAAGATGTTGCGGTTGAAGGCTTTTGCATGAGCAACTGTGGTTTTCATGGCTCAGTGGCTAATGGCGGAGCCAGGTCGGCTTTTATTTGGGTTGGTGACTCGGCGGCTCAGTGCCCGGGTCAGTGCGCATGGCCATTCCACCAGCCCATTTATGGACCACAGACTGCACCGCTGGGTGCACCCAACGGGGACGTTGGTGTGGATGGCATGGTCGTAAATATAGCATCGCTTCTGGCCGGAACTGTAACAAACCCATTCAGAGACGGCTACTTTCTGGGCTCCGTTGAAGCGCCTTTGGAGGCGGCTTCGGCTTGTACTGGAATATACGGCAAAGGAGCGTATCCGGGTTACGCCGGGAAGCTGTTAGTGGATTCAACGAGCGGCGCCAGTTATAACGGCGTGGGTTTGCATAGCAGGAAGTATTTGTTGCCAGCTCTGTTTGATCCTTCAACTTCTCAGTGTACAACGCTGGTGTAATCAAATGGGCAACGTGGGTCTTACGTGACCCTCTGTAGTGAATAAATAAATGAAGAGTGTTAGCTAGTGTCTTCAGATGCAGATAAAGGCACGATTTATGTATTAAATATTGACTTTTTTCTGCTATATTTAGTGAAATTGGAAGTGTATAATGTAAATATCTAAGGTTTTTTTTTTTTTTTTTGTATAAAAAGAAATATCTAAGATTTTCGTGTGTAATCAATAATTGAATGGAAAATGGCCTAAAAATATATATCTACTTGAATGGAATTTAAAAGTTTCATTCCAAATTGAGGATTTTTTCCTGCAGGTATGAGTTTTTGGAAGTCAAGGATTTTAAATCTAAAAAAAAATAAATGGAATAATTTTTTTATTAGTCAAAAGTGGAATTAAATTATAGCAATTTTGATTTTAGTTCATAACAAAAGTGAAGTTCTGAAATTCCGCCTGCCTTTGTGGCCCAATCAGCATAGGCTGGACTATTAAGCCTTGTTTTCTTTTGGGCCCAGCCTATGGTAGGGGATATGTACGCATGAGATGTGAAGACCAAGGAAAAAAAAAATTCCATGAGAAGTTCGGTGTGAGAGGTACATAGGATGACACAGTTTTTTTTTCTAAATTTCAGGATGGTTTATGATTTGGTACCTACTCAAGAAATTTCGTACCAATTTGTATTCTTGTAATTCTTATGACAAATTTTTATTTCTTCGTAATTTTTTATTAAAATTATTCTTCTAAAATTTAGGAATGGTTTATGATTTGGTATCATGTCATGCATCAAGTACGTTTCACCAACACGTTGAGTAAAAATTTGCATGTTAACTTAATTATTTAATTGTGATGACTGACCTCAAATTTTTTATTCACTTCGACTTTCAACAGCACATCCCGCATGCTCTATATGACTTGGCTCGCCTACCACTAGCAATACGTCGTAGTGTAGGCACATGAAATTGGAACTTGGAGTCCATGCGTACGCTAGATGCTTGATTACTATAGGAAGGTTAGGTTACCAACCACTGGCAACACATCGTAACGTGGGCCCATGACCCGGTCGTGCTGCCAGGGCACCATAGCGCAAGGAGCTGTAGTTCACATGTAAATACATGTAGTGGGGAATAGAGGGCCACGGGATAATTCTTGGGGGCCGGGTGCCCGCCTTGATCATGGTAAGTGAATATGACTTCTTGTCTGTTCTATATCCTTATTACCGCCAAAGCAATTTATTTTGAGAAATATTTTTAAAATAATATGAGATATATCTTCAAAATAATCTAAAAAAAATATCTTTAAAATATATAAAAAAGAGATTTTAGAAATTGAATATAGCAGTTAATAGATTTTCAGTTGACTTAAAGATAAATCTATTATCTTTTAATAACTGAAAAAAATTTGGATATTTCGGTGATGAATCGAGAATTATTATATAATATAAGATTTGGGTCTCCAATATTGTTAAGACTCCATATAAAAAGAATCATCATCATTTTAGAGAGAGAACGAAGCATTAAAAACTCTCAAACTTGTCAGAACGTAATGCACAGAATTGTCAAGATTCTCTTCACTTTGGGCGTCAATGGCTGGAGGTAACCCACTTCACTCTGCTTTATCATAATTTGTTTATATTTATTAAGCATTCAAGTATTGCTTACATGTGGCATTAGAGCATGTCTATGTCTCTGTTTTGATGTAATGAATTTTGAAAAACTTTTCTTCGAAAATATCCGTTGATGTTAAAATTTTAGTTTTACGTGAAAACTTGATTTTCCTTGAATTTTATGTTGTGAAATCATTGAGTTTAGAGATTTCTAACATTTCTGTAAGTGAAAACGATGAATTGGATGTTGAAGATCGTCTGAATTGGCCAAGTTCGAATTTAGGTCATGTCGGGTTTTGTTTTAGGTCATGAGGACCCGAATAGAGGTTAAGGATGACCTCGATGACGTGTCGTTCATTTGGATAAGTAAAACGACGTGTCATTTGAGATATGGTTGAAGGCTGTCATTTAAGGATCAATACAACGCCGTTTTATTAAAGACTTAAATGACATGTTGTTTTCAGCCTTTAAAATAATTTTTTCTATTTTTTTAGACTTTTTTATTTTGGGTATTTTTGAGAAAAATTTTCATAAATTTTATTTTTATGAATAATTTCATAATTTGGTATTTTTTATAAAAAAATAATAATTTACTATAATATTCATAAATTTTGTTTCGTTATGAATATTGTAATTTCGTAGGGAAATTAATTTAGGAAAATATGTGCTTTAATTATTTATTTTATATGTATAATTTTTGGATATATTATGCATAATTTGGTCAATTAATTTTTGTATATAATTTGTAATTTTGTTCATATTTGTTAAATTGCCTTTATTTTGTAATTTTATGAATAATTTGTATTGA